>SRLM01000245.1:241257-262682 GCA_015708895.1 Populus ilicifolia | reverse complement strand
AAAGGAAAATAAACTTGATATTAATGAAAACAAAGCATAAACACTAAAAGAATACAAAGAGAGAAAGGAAGAGCATGATCTTGATCTGGAAACTAAGATACCTAAATCCATGGCAAATGCCTCCTTTTATAGGCCAAAATTGGGAACTATTGATTTGATGACTAATTGATGAGTAGATGGTCAACCCTTGACTTGGTGACAATTCTTATCTTCTTTTGACTGCCCAAAACGTCATTGATGACATCCAAAATTAAAGCCACTTGAAAACATGAAAGTTCTAGGAAATTGTCTCAGCTTTCTTGTGTAAAACATTCAGCTTATTTCGACTTCTAGAACTCCAGATATGGCCAAAATACTGAACAGTGTTCGGGTTGGAGGACAGATTTGGGCTTCTTTGTTGTTGCAATAATTTGGACTTGAAAATGGCATTTTTAGATCTTGGGCTCATCTGAAAGTTGTAGGCCTATGTCTTACCTTTCCATCCATATAAAGTAGGCCTAAATCTAAGATCTATAGCTCTAGATATGACCCAATTACCGAACAGTATTCCGGTTTGGATTGCACCGACATCTCTTTTCTAAGTTTGATCATCTCTTTGCCTTTGCAATTGAAGTTCTTAAAGTCATCAATCAATCCTTTCATTTATGTGATAGGCCTGCATTTAAAATGGACATTTACCACAAATTAAAGGTATCTTATATTATTAGATAGATTATTATAAAACGTACTTTAGTTAAGGAGTTATTGATACTTTAAGTGCAAAATGATGATATAAAACCATGATAAAAATGCACTTTTGAGTACTAATCAAACTATATGGATATTCAAAATGGTGGGACAAAGGAAATAAATCATTAAAGTCAAAGACAGCCAAGAATACACAACATATGAAGAAAACTGGGGGTAACAATATTGTTTCAATTAATAGATTAATAAGAGTTGAATGGCTCTCATTTTATAATTTTTTATGGTATTAAATTCTTGATGATTAAATGATCACGAGTTCGAATTTTACCATCTTTATTTATTTCATATAAAAAAAAGATAAGCACAAGGTAATGTGGGTTTGTACAAGTTTCAGCTCCTAAAAGTTTTGATTTGAGAGAATGTGTTAAATAATAATATGAATTATATCTTAGAATCTTACCTAAAATTTTAAATTATTAAATTAAAATGATTCTTTAACATAATATCATATTAAAATTAATCTCTGAATATGGGATTGAAACAAAACAAAACTCGTGGACAGATAGCATCTTGCGCAGCATTAAAGACACGAACAAGGCCTTAATCCATGGATGCCTTTTTTTGTTTAAAGAAATGTTCTTTTACTTCACAAGTTTTAGAGAGCTTGTGTTTAACAGACAAACAAAGGGGAAAGAGAGAGAGATCATGAGCAAGGAAAATATCCAGTTTTATATTTCATCTAAGTCCTCTGCTGAATGAAAATAAATCAAGTCTGAATGGAAAGAATTATTATGAATTAATTGATTTGTTTGATTTTGATTGTTAATATGATTGGAGTTATAAGTTAATTTTATTTTATTTTTACAGTTTGGTTAATATCTTAATTAAAATATTAAATGAATTCTGGATATAAAATACTTTAAGTTGCCAGTATATCTTTTATTTCTAGGTTTTCTATTATTTACTTTAAAGTTCATTTATCTTGCATTTTAATTAATTACCAGCTAGTGTCTAAGTATATCTTTGACATCGTGGTAGTTTGCTTTGAAAAAATATGTTTAGAAAAAAATTATAAATTATAATAATATTTTATTTAATAATATTGTAAGAGAATTGTTAGTAGTATTCACATAAAATTATAATATTTATTAATTAATAAACACTTTTAAATATATAATTGAAACAAAAACATAGACTTAGAGATATTTTTATTTTGAGAAAAGGTGATACTAACATCTTAAATCAAATTAATGGCTAGGATCGTCAAACAACGTTTTTTCTATTTTAAAATTATGCTAGTTATTTGTAAATGAGAGTATTAAACATGAAACAATTACTTTTTCAAATTTAAGACAAATGGTTGAAATAATTATTTTTGGGCAGGTTTTTCTTCGATTAAACTTATAAGTACATGTGTTGAATCAAAGAGTTTATTTCCTTTTTTATTTTTTGAATTCTTGTTTTTACTTTTAGTTTCTGTAATCTAATTTCTACATAAACAAAAAAATGGTATGCATATCAATATATAAAAGTAAAATAACTTAAAATACTTCTTGAAATAACATAAATTTTAAAAATAGATTGGGACGAGAATTTATCACTGATCTTAAAACAACTTATTGTTTGATCTCTACTATTAACAGTATAATTACAATATTATTTCTTAGAGTTACTCAATCTCTTACTTTTAGTAGCATAAATAGTGAACCAAAAAATCTATATGTTACTTTCAGTATAAGAAAGGAGGAGAAGGATTTTGACAAAAAGAAAATGTAAAAGGAACAAGTTTTAGAAAGATTGGAGGCTTTCTAAATAATAAAATCCATGTCGTAATTGTTTTTTGTATAGATAATTTTTTACATTTAAATTAACATTATTTTTATTTAAAATAAACAGACAGATATTTACAAGGATATAATTAAATTAATATTTCTTCATTTTAGAAGAACATAACTTTTCATTCATGAGATGTAACTTTTATTTCACCATAACAATCTCTCAAACGAATAAAAATTATTTAATTAGAAGAAAATACTAAGCAAACATAGAAATTTGAAAATAATAACGAAAAAGTCTCTACATCAGATAAGGTAGATTTTGACCTTGAACCTTTTCTCGTGAAAAACTATGAGTTTGTCCCGTTTTGGTTTCAAAGAGTGTTTTAGACAATTTTAATTCTCATAAAATTGACATTATTTCACACTTGCATAGGTGATTTTTATTAAGAGTATCATGTCATATCCATCTTAAATTTCTCAAGCTATAAGAATCATTAAAAGCTTAACGTATCCTAGTTTTTATTGCAAGTAGCCCTCTTCATCATAGGAATGGGTAAAAATGCTCCTACTAAATTGATATATGATTTAGTTGTCTCTTTGAACATATATCTTGAGATTTCTAACCAAATAGGCTTTAATCTCATCCCTTTCAATAATGTATTGACTTACTCTCTTGTTAAGTCTTTTGTAAGCGGGTCCATAATGTTATTATTTCATTTTACATAGTTAATAAATATAATCTCATTTGAGAACAATTATTTTACAATGTTATATCTTTGATGTATATGTCAATACTTACTGGTATATATACTATTTTATACCCTATCAATTGCAAATTGTCTACATCAATGTATATATATAGTTGGTACATATTTTAACCACTTTGAAATATCTTCTAAAAAGTTTTGAAGCCATCATGTTTTTTCACAAACTTTGCCTAAAGCTATAAACTTATACTTTATAGTGGATTTGACTATATAAGTTTGTTTAGAGGACTTTCAAGAGATTGTGGCTCCTCTAATAGTAAAGATAAACTCACTTGTGGATTTTGAGTCTTTAATATTAGATATCCTATTAGCATCACTATATATTTAAGTACAACTAGATACATTATGTATTGTAGCCTATATGTTAATATGCATCTTAAATATTTAAAAACATTTATAATGGCCTTCCAATGATCATTACTAGTATTACTTGTATATCTACTCAGTTTGTTAATTGTGTATCTTATGTCTAGTCTAGTGCAATTCACAAGAAACATAAGACTTTTAATGATTCATGGATATTCTTTTAGAGATATTGTATCACTGATATTTTTTTATAGATATAGGTTTACATCAAGCGATGTCTTGATTATACTATTCTCATTCTTTCTAAATTTATCAAGAATCTTCTCAATATAACAACATTGAGATAATATTAAGTTGTTATGTGTTTTGAAAATTTTCATTTCTAAAATAAATTTTGTTATATCTAGGGATATTTAAAAAGACCAATCAACCAAGAAAACCAAAGAAAAATTAACTAAGAAAACTAAACTGTGATGAAAAACTAATTAAATTGATTTTCAAAACTATAAAATATTATTAGTTTAGTTCTGTTTCGGTACCGATGAACCGAACAAACCAACATAAAACAAGAGGAGTATAAACACTGCAGTTAACCTAACCCTAATGTAACATAAAAAGCTACTGCCTGAAAACTATTTTTCTCATTCTTCCTTTCCCTTTCATCTACTCTGCCCTGTTTTTGTCTCCATTCTCCACTCTCCATCTCAAAACTCAAAAGCTAAGCTTCCAACCCACAACAAGTCTCATATTATCTAACCAAATAAAAAACTAGATCTTCATCTCGTTGGCTTCTCTATCTCAAAACTCAAAAGCTAAGCCACCCACCTGCAACAAGTCATGATCCTCCTCCTTTATAGTTGCAGTAGAAGGAGAGGGCTCCTTCATTAGAGAAAAGACGGGAAAGTAAATTTTATTCATATGTTAATTCTGGTCTATGTATGCTTATAACATCTATTACAAACTTTCATGTTTAATTTGTCATCTTGTGCTTGTTTTATAGAAGCCAAATTAAACTTTGAGGTGTTACAATGGTTATCCAGAAAGTGTATTTGTTAAAAAATGTTAATCCCCTCTTATATTATATATGTTATTAGTCAAAATTATATAAAATTATAAACAATAAATAAAAAGGAGTTGGACAGAATTCTTGAGATGTAAAATTAATGTAAGGATTAAATAAAGGTAAAATCATAAGATTAATGTATCCACTAATGATATTTCAAACAAGTATAGTATAAACTCCTTTTATTACTCAATTAGAAACCATACACAAAAAAAAGTTCCTATCAGATTATAAATTGTTAACAAGATTACATTAGTTATCTTATTCGAATAATGTTAATACTTATAAATATTGTTGGCTATTCATAATTATAACTTATGTTAACAATAAATCAAGTTTCTTTCATACCGCGGATGTTGGTTATACCATATGATTGAGCTATGAAAGTACCATATATTTGTTGTACCAAAGGTTATACAACATAAATCTAGATTAATCATTTAACAAGCAAAGTATTAAAAGTAAACAATAACAAATATATTAGTATCAAATATTAAAGTCCATGTTGAGTTTATACTATATTTATTCTTACACCATTAGTGTAACATTTTCACCTTGACCTAATACTTTTTTACCTTAACATAATAAACTTAACTAAACATAATGAAAAAGAAAAATATAAATAAACAAGATAACAACATAAATAAGATATAAGTTAACTAAGTAAAGGAAAGGAAATGAAAAATATAAATAAAATATTAATATAAGCAAAACTTAAGAATTATAAAAATATAAAGAAAGAGAGTAAGAACATGATCTTGATTTGAAAATTAAAATGCCTAAATGTATGGTAAATACCTCCTTTTATAGGTCAAAATTTAAAACTATTGATTTGATAACTAATTTTTGAGTGGGTAGCCAATCTTGACTTAGTGACAATTCTTATCTTTTTATCTGAACAAAACGTCATTGGTAACGTTAGAATTTGAACAAATAGTTTTCATGAAAGTTCTAAGAAATTGTCTCAACTTTCTAACAAAAAATGATTTTGAACTTCTAAAACTTGAGATATGGACTGAATACCGAATAATATGTGGGCTGCAGAACAGATTCAGACTTCTCTTTTGATGCTAAGATTTGAACTTTCAAACAGCAGAATTGAGTCTTGAACTCTGCATAAATGGTTTAGGCTTATGTCTTAGCTTTCTAGCCATATAAATCAAACTAAAATCCAAAAAGATCTATAACTCCAGATGACTAAATAATTTTTCAGTTTGGACTGAACCAGTATCTTTTTTCGAAACTTAGCCCTCTCTTTTTCTTCTCAATTTTAGTAGTAAACTCATCAATCAATTCTTTTATTTATGTGATAAGCCTATATTTAAGATGAACATTTATCATAGATTAAAGGTATCTTATATTTATCTTATATTTTATTACAAAACATATCCTAGTTAAGAAGTTATCGATACTTCAAGTACAAAATGATAATATAAAACCTTGATAAAAATACATTTTTAAATATTAATCACTTGACAATTGTTTTTATTATTGTGTGATCTTCACATTAATATTACATCTCAAAGTTTTCTTTAACTTGTCGTCATCATCATTATTTATAATTTATATAATTAACCTCTCTGTGATTCGATCTCGGTCTTGCCGGGTTATTTATTATTTTGATACTCTTGCATTTGAGATAAAATATTAATTTTTTGGTCATGTCAAAGGTACAATGTAAATGAAAGTTAGTTAAATTTTAATTTAAAAAAAATAATATTTTATGCTTGCAAATCATTTTGATATCTTAATAATATTTAAAATAAAAAATATTATTTAAATATATTTTTAAATAAAAAATAATTGTTATTATATTTCCAAATATTTTCTTAATAATAATGTTGAAAATATTAAATAAGAGTTGGCAGCGAAAAAGTTACCATAGAAAAATAATGGTTTGATAACATGCATGATGATATTACGAAGGATGGTAGTGGCTATGATTATGAAATCATACTGATAGGGTGGTAATTTTGTATTTTTGAATTGTGAATAGAAAAGGAAAAAGGAAAAAAAAAACAAGAAATCATAAAATTTAGACTCTAGTGTTAGTCCTCAAATATTAATAGTTTTTTGATATAGTCCTCAAAAATCTAAAATAGAGAGCAATCCAGTAAAGAGAAAGGATCTAATTGAGAAGATTAGGAGATGAATTGAGGGACTATATAGAGTACTTGTTAATAACTAGGGACTAAAATGAGGTTTTGGCAAGCAAAGAATTTAATATTCTAATGGTTTATAGAACTTACATTTCTTCTTTTTATAATATTATAAAAATAACTTTAAACCAACAAAGTTGCCATGTACTATAAATAAAAAATAGAAAAATCCTCAAAATGGTCTATCTTTTATCAAATTTTTTAGATAAAAGTTTTTTTTTTGTTAAAAAACACTTATCTTCTCATTTATTAAACATTTTTAAAAGTTTAATGTAAGATCATGGTTAGAAACTTATTTTCTAAAATTTTGAAATTTTTAATGAGTAAAAGAAGATAGTTTTTTTTCAAAAAACATATACTAAGATCTTGTTTACTTTTTTTGAAAAAAAAAGGAATTAAAGATAAAATATAAACTTATTTATAGCAATAGTAATTCATCAATTGTTGTTTTTTAAAGTTAATCTATTCACCTCTCATGTAATATTTTCCTATTTATTGAGTAAGTAAGGCGTGTTTGTAATAATAATTATTTTTTAAAGTATTTTTATTTAAAAATATATTAATATAATTTAAAGCAAACCAAAACTTAAAATTTGATAAAACAGTCATCTCATCTTACATAAACAAGGTCTTAACCAATTAATTAAACTTACATTTCTATAATTAATTTTATTCGATATGATCCAATAAAGGACAAATGTCTATAAATAGTTGCTTAGGCTTAAGAAAAACTTGTTTTTATTTATTTATGACTTGTTTATTTTATTCTTATTTTTAGCATCTTATTTTATTTTTATTGGTTAAAAAGAATAATGATTTAGAATTAAGAAATAAGTTCATTTCTAGCAGATGTTAGTTCTATTATCACACATCAATTGTATTTTTCTAATGTTTATCTTATTCTAAAACTAGTATTAAATCTTACTTATATTGGTTAGTTATGTGATTCTAGTTATTATTTAGTTATTTTTTCTTTTTTTTTGTTATGTTTATGATCTACAGTTTTAGAAGCTCATTAACATAGCTCATATAAAGAAGGGACTATATATTTTATATAAGTTAAAAGTGTCAGTTACTGCTGCTGTTAATTTATCTTCTTTTCATTTAAGTTTTTTTTTTCTAGTTTTTATTTGTGACATTCTCGTCTAGGTCATGTTTCATCTTCTCGTTTGATATTTTTGGCTTCCACAAGAGCTTTATGAAATTTGCAAGCTCGTGATATTTTTTATTGTAGTAGATATGAATTGATAAAATTTCACTTTATCTTTTAATCAAAGTATTTTTATTTTTTTCTTTTCTATTTGATTTGATTTATTTTGATGTATAAAAACTTTCTTCTGTTGCCTTAAAAGAAAGGTCTCGATATTATGTTTTTTTTTATTAATGATCATGCGTATTATTGTTGGTTTATTTAATAAAATGTTGTTTTGAATTTTTTGAGATATATACAAACTTTAAAGTTCTTGTCAAAACTTAACATTATATTGTTATTAAATTTTTTTAGGTATGATTTGAGTAGAGAATATATATCTTTAACAGATTTTGTGAGTTATTTACCTTAGATGGAACCATTCACCAAATATCATATATAAATATTCTTAAGAAAAATAATGTTAAAAAAAAACTACTCATTTTTTTTTTATCTATTTATGTTCCTAATATGTTTTGAAGAGAACTTATTCTTTCTACTATAGATGTAAGTAAAACAATTATATCTTCTTATATTTTTTTATTGACCCTAATATGTTTTGAAGAGAACTTATTCTTTCTATTAAAGATGTAAGTAAGACAATTATATATTTTTTTATTGACGTGTGATATGAACTTATTTATAGCAGTAGTAATTAATCAATTATTGTTGTTTAAAATTAATCTATTCAGCTCTAATATAATATTTTCCTTTTCCTTAAGGGTTGTGTTTGGAATAATAATAAAAATTGTTTTTAAAAATATTTTTTATTTTAAAATATATTAAAATATTTTTTTAAATTTATTCTTTACATCAATACATCAAAATAATTTAAAAAATATAAAAAATAACTTAAAAGTAAAATAAAACTAAAAATTTGATAAAACAATGGTCCAATCCAACACTCAACAAGGTCTTAACCACTTAATTAAACTTACATTTCTATAATTTAATTTATATTAGAAGTCTAGATTAAAATGAAGTAAAATCTTTCTATTTTACTTGAACTCTTTATATAATATTGTTTCCCTAACCACATTTTCACTTCCCTTCTCTTAATTTATTTCGTTCATTTCAGGCACATTTACTTGAAGCTTGGTTCTAGTTTTGAGTTTTGCTATCCATTTTCTTTCTTTCTTTTTGCTAGATGCATTTGAATTAGAAGGAAAAAAAACAAAAAACACCCTTGCCGCCTGAGATACACCACACTGCCTCCTGTTTATGTCTTGACATCCCCGTAGATCAATAATGGTTATCATTCCCACAATCATAGAATAATAATCTTCACCTTAAGAATTTAATTTATTTTTATTCACCTGTTTATAAATATTATTGTCTATGCTCTCATTTCTCACCAGCAAATATATTGAGATCATGAGGGAAGAAGATCAGGAAACATTTACTTTCAACAGTTGGTGATGCATCAAGCAAGTTAAATCTTACAGCCGAGACTTGGCTTGCTCCACCGGAGAACTCTGCAACAAAACAGAACAAATATCATTCGCTATCCAAGATTAATCTGCATGAACAGCTAAACAATCAGCTAATATGTTGTAATTGGTAAACAAATAGGCACTTGCTTCATTGAGACACTCAGTAGCCACTATACATGTTTTAAACACAATCCCCAAAGTAGATGCAGCTATGTATCCTCATGTAAAACATCCGTCCAGAATACAGACATGTTACATGGTTTTTATCTGTTTGAGCTGTTAAAAACAAGTCTGCCTTTGAAGGGGCAGATATGATTCAGGAAATGTTGGAGACAAATACGTTAAAACCATAGAACTCATTAATTTACTGGCTACAAAGTTTAGAGTATTGAATATATGTTTTTGGTATTCTATGCACAGTACTGCTACCACCTGCCATCTACAGGGCAAGGGTCACAGTGACCAAGTCCTACGCAATCTTAAGGATGACACTGATGATAAAGCGATACGTGATATGTTACAACTCATCTACTCACTCATGCACTCGTACTTCTAATCATGTGATAAGCATATTCAGAAATTCAGGTCACTCACCAGAGGAGCACCCTTGGCACCTCGTTCAGCCAAGAAGGCACACGGCTCAAAGAATTCTCCATATGCCTTTGACCATTCCTCCAATCTTGAGTAAATGTACTTGGATCCAAAAGAATCAGCCCAAAACATAATCCCCCCCCTGGTCCAAATAAAACAAATTGATCAAAGCAAGACCCTAAACTAAGGAAAGAAACCCTTTCACTTGGTACAAACCAAACCTGTAAGGTGGAAAACCCATTCCCATAAGAGATGCAATGTCAAGGTCAGCAGCTTTGACTGCAATGCCTTCGGCAAAGACTCGGCAAGCCTCATTCACTACTGGGAAGAATATCATCTCCACAATGTCCTTCTCTGGTAATTTTGCAAGCTGTAACAAATATTAATGACCCAGAATGAGCAAAAGAGAGGGAGAGAAGATTCACTAGAAGATACACTTTTTGTTATTTGAGGTCGGGATCCATATTAGGTAGGATAAAAACAGCACCTAGAACTACAAAAGCAGTAAGTGAGAAAAGGAGAGTGAATACATTGGGATCAACAGCAACACCAGAAATGCTTCTTGCTTTCTCAATGTATTTCCTTAATTCAGGATCTGGCTTAGCTTTGCGCCTATCATCATACAAATAGAATCCTTTGCAAGTAGTTTCACCTGAGATTTACATGGTAAATAAGGAATGCTTCAGAGAGAAACATAGTTATTAAGATGGATCCCATTAAAGAGTTCATGCAGTCTTTCAAACTTTTGCAACTAAAGTTTTACTTTCTATTCATGTTTCATCAGGAGGAAATTCATAGATTAACCAGAGAAGAAAAATACCTCCTCTCTTATCCTCTTGCATTAGTGGGAGAAGCATAGATTTATAGGTTCGCTCTGGGAAATTCTCAACAAATTGCATGCCAGTTGCAATTGCAACGCCAAAACCAACCAGGTCAGCCAACCTGCATGAACGAGTGAAAAAGTGAAGTCATTCAAGGTGAGAAATCATATATTTTATAAAGTGATACCAAGATGAACTGAAATATATTTTCTCCAGAAAAAAAAAAGGGGAAAATGGTTACATTTCTCCCCAATGAATTAGGTACCTGAATGGGCCCATTGGCATTCCAAATTTGGTGATCACCCTGTCAATTTGATAAAGATCCACACCATGTTCAACAAGTAAAATAGCAGCTTGGGTGTAAGGAAAGAACATCCGGTTGACAGCAAAGCCTGTGCAATTTCCAACCACAACTGGAGTCTTCCTTATTTTCTTCCCAACATCTAATAAATCCACAATTACTTGAGGAGATGTCTGCTTGGTACGGACAATTTCCAAAAGTGGCATAACATGAGCCGGACTGCATCAGAAGCACAAATGATTCTTTAAGCCAAGAACAGAAGGTGAAAACACAAAGTTCTTTTCTACACCAGATATTACCTAAAGAAATGGGCTCCAATAATCCTATCTTGCGACTTGGTATGCTTTCCAATCAAGTTCAAGTCGATTGTGGAAGTGTTGCTGGCAAGTATGCAATGTGGTGGGCAGTATTTTTCTAGATCAGAAAAAATTTGTTGCTTCAAAGAAACATTTTCAATCACAGCCTGTTTCAAGCATCAAGAACAAATAATGAGAATAGAGTTGTTTAATTTCAGGATAGAAAATTCAAAAGTACCAAAAGAAAGTTAAATCAGATGAACATGCAGACCTCTATGACCATGTCCACGTCTTTAAAACTTTCATAATCAAGAGAACCCTTGAGAAGAGACATGCTTTTTTCAAACTTTTCTTGTGTCATTTTTCCTTTCTTGACACGACTTTGGAGATTGGCTGAATAAAAAAAAGAAAAGAACATTTACTCACAACAGTAGAACCTCAATATGCAAACCACATGAGAACTGAGTTACAAGATGATAAATTAAAAGCTGATCTCAAGACAAGTCACTGGCTCTACCTCTGACTCTACCAATACTAGCCTGCAAGAATTGGTCATTTAGTTCTTTCAGGATCACTGGATAATTACTGAGAATTAATGCAGTTGCTATCCCCGAACCCATTAATCCTCCACCAAGCACAGCAACCTTCTTCACTCGTCTAGGTGCCAAGCCCAGATCAGTAATTCCTGGAACCTGTTCAAAATCAAGAGCTGATCAGGGTTTTGAAATAAAAGTATGTGGATTGTTAAGTGCCAGACCAATCTTGAAGAAGTAGACAAATATCTTCCACAAATTCAGATTCCAGATAGCCATTACATGTATTGATAACTCTGGAAATTCAATTGCATCAATTTATTTTTCAATTCAATTCTTGAGAAACCTTAGTTGGCGCACACTAAAAGAACAAACCTACTAACAAGAACCAATCTCTGCAATCAAAACTCCCGACTTCAATCAGAATGAGTGAACCTGCTTCAATTCTAGGATTAAAAGGAGTATCCACAAAACAGTTAGGAAGATGACAATTCAGAAAACTTGACCAAATATATCTTCCAGGAATATCAATGGTTTCAAAAACATATTAATATGGCTGACAGAAAGCATATTATAAGATCTACTAAAAAATGCTGATGAATAGCCAAGAATTCAATGAATAAAATTGCACTAGAACCTTGGTTGTTCCACGCAGAGCAAAGAAGATGTGGACCAAGCTCTTGCTGATGTCAGAACGCACAAGTTCTTGGAAACTTTCAAACTCCTGCCAACATCAGACAACTTATAAAACAGTTGAATTGGCTACAATTTGAGGATAAAGAAAAAAATTTGAGGCAAGGACCTTGTAGAGTCCAGCACGTGGACCAGAAACTATGCCATGTTCAACAACGTTGATGCAAACTATAGGATGTAAAAGATTAGGGGCTCGTTTCTGGGCTTGTGCTCTAGCAAACTTGAATATTTCCCTTGCCTCGCCAAGGGAATCTAATTTTTCAGTCTTGTAAAGCGTAGCAATCCATGGTCTCCTATACTCAAAGATATCGAGGGCCCACTGGCGTGCAGTACTTACCAACTCATTTGGCGAAACAACAGCATCCACAAGGCCCAGGGCATGAGCTTCCTCACCTTTAACTGGTTTTGATGTCTATATGCAGGGAGGGGAGTTGGAGATTGATTAAATATTATACAGCTGTTCAACTAAAGAAACACATGGATCAAGAAACTGGAAGACCTAGCTACAAAATACCAGCATCATTTCAAGGGCCCTTGTGATACCCACAAGACGTGGAAGTCTCTGTGTTCCTGAGACAATCAGAAACACAAGATTCGAAGTAAGAAAAGAAAACCCTTTTTTAAGGACAATGAGCCTGATAAATAACCATCTGTCAAATCCAATATGTATAATGTAACTTTGTTCAAGGAAGAATTGACAACTAATGGGCAAACATGACAACTCATACAAAAGCCTTTTTGTGCATGTTTAACCACAAAATATAAATGACAAGTCTATGATTTAAGAGCAACAAAATTTCTGATTTAGTTTCTGTAAATAGGATCATTAGGCTCTCATATCATGACATGGATATCATTTTTTGTGCCATTTGCCTCAGCAAGATGAAAACAAACCCTTTCCCTTCCAATGAGCATACCATATCTAGAGTCACATGATCTAGATTTCATGGCTATGATATAATTTCTTGACACACCAAATCATCTTAACTGACTTTCACCTTGTCCTCCATCAAAACTATCTCTCACTTCCTCTATCATCATTGATTTATCATTCTTTGTCTAGAAAGTAAATGGTTTTAACATTCTTATTTCACCAGACGTGTTGTCTTAAACAACTACCGTCAGATTTTACAACAATGCATGTCCTTATGCTGGAATTTATTGTTTAACTTTTGAAAGTTGCCAAGGTGTCATGCCATGCAGATTCAACAACTCCTAAAGCAATTACTCGCTCCATATACTCAGCAATTCTGATTTAGTGAGCACTATGCCATACTATGGCCCTCCACCTGATTTCTTTTTTATGCAAGAAAACAAAAATGGTCATCCATAGATTTTCCTTGACATCTTGATCAAAATACTTAAAATTCAAACCAGTGAACATTACAAGAAAGTGTAAAATACGATGCAAAAGTTTTTGTTTTGTTGAAATTACAAAAACGTTGGCATTCAAAACAAAAGAAGTGTAAAGATCCCACTGACAAACCTCCAAAACCAGGAATTAGTCCAAGTTGAAGTTCAGGTAGGCTTAATTGAGCAGTAGGGGTTGAGATACGAGCATGGCAAGCCTGACATAGCAAGCATATCAGATCATCTGAAGAAATCAATTGTAAAATGATAAATCAGTATATATAGAAAGGCATACCATTGCAACCTCTAGTCCTCCACCTAAGGCAAGGCCATCAATAGCAGCAACTGAAGGTTTTTTTGCAGCTGCAAAGCAAAACAACTATTCAAATAGCTGAAATATGTTGGCAAAACTTCTTTCGAGGATATTTAAGCCAGGAAGAATGAAGAAGAATAAACCAAGAGTACCTTCTAAAGTGTCACCGAGAACCTCAGAGAATATAAAATCAGGTTTTGGTTCATTCACTGAGAAAACATAAAGGAGATTCTATTGGAGTTACAGGAAAGAATATCTTGAGCACATGACAAAAAATACTGAACATACCTTTTCCCTCTTGAACTTCCTCAAAAGAAGAAATGTCAGCACCACCAGAGAACTTTCCCTTCGCACCTGCATCATTACAATGAGATCTTAGCTTGACATCTCAAATTCTCATTCAGTTCTCATGCTTGGAAATGTCCTACAAACTCCTTGAAATTTTTACGAATAATTGCTTAATAGTTACCTGTAATAACAATTGCCTTCACATCATCTCTTCTTAAAGCTTGCTCATAACTGTCCTTCAAGCTGTTCAACACTGGGATGCGAGCAACATAAATAAGTTCCATATCTTATCAGCATCATCGAAGAACATCATGTAACTGAAGACAAATAAGTAACCACAACAGCAAGTCTTGGAGGATGCCAATTGCTTTCGCAAACAAATTTGAGGAGGACAAGAATACACCGGAACCCAACAGGTGATTCCAAATGCTACCAGTCATTAGCTTAAACCAGAAACATTAAATATTCCAAGTTAGCCTTATGCAACTGGAGCATAAATTTTCCAGAGTGAGAAAATAAACCTCCAAGATGGTCTCCGAATTCCTTAAACAACTAATCATATAACACCGAGAACAGGAGAATAGAGGCCCTTTACCCCCTAAATAATTGCAGCATGGCATCCACCATTTTGTTAGTAATTATCTGTTATTTGCCTTGCTAAACAGAAGCTGAAATGTGAAATTATAAATTAAATTGACAATCCTGATCCTTGAAAAAAAAAGAGCAATTTTAAATTTAATTCCTCCATGCCTGTAGACTACGTTATTGAAAAAAGGGTAAGAGAAAAATCACCACCAATAATGACCCCTTCGAATCTCTTAATTTATAGCCAGTTATCTTTTTTCCTCAACCAATTGCCATTCATGAACTTGAAAAATTAAAAAATTTCTTAGTCCAACAAACACACTGAAATTAGACCGCCAGCCAACCAAAAAAACAAGAAATCAAGTTCAAATATCAAAAGGGTCCACATGGAATGCACAAAACATACAAGATCTAACTTAATTCAGAGAAACGAAAGTGTGACAATACCATCAGAAGAGAGTGCATTGACAGGAGGATTGACGAGGGTTATTAAAGCCACCCCATCAGCTCCGACTTCAATAGTGGTTGTTCCCTTGGTCCTGCCTCCTTTCATTCTCCCTTCCTAGGTTCTGAGACGTCAATATTGTCTTCCTAGTCTATAATTTGTTTTTATACCACTGAGGGTTGGCGTCGTGTGCTAGCAGAAGAAGTGACGTTGCAGAGGTTTGTGAAGAAACTAGAGTAAGAGAAACACACATTTAAAGCATGCGGCGACAGCAACGGCGACCTTGTTTTACGGTCGTGCATTCCATATCCGTCGTTTTCGTTCTAGGATTGGATGGTCGTGCTCCTGCTTTCTATGGAGAGTGACCGTACCTGTCCATTTATTTTCTTATATCCGTATCAGTCGGTTTCATGTCTTGTATCAATAATTTTATAAAAATAATATTATTTTGTTTTTTCTTAAAAGAAAAAAGCCATTGCGTTGACCATGGCCAGGCCGGCGCCAAGGTTTTTTTTTTAATTTAATTTATGTGCTTTTTTTTATGAAAACATACTATAAATATAAATATGTAATTGTTTCATGGACATTATTTTTAATTTGTGATTTTTTTTCATGTTCATGATTCTTAAAATAATACATACATATATATATAAAATTAAGAAAATAGAAAAAAAAATCAACTGTAAATAAATAATAGATTCAAGATTTCATGTATTTTTTTGGGATTTTTAATTAATTTCTCTTTTTTTTAAAAAGGAAAAAAATACTTTACTTCCTAAAATGATTACAAAGGGGCTTTTAGTAAATAAATAATCGCTTAAGGGAATTAAAAACGTGAATTCACTAAAAATTACTGTTGGAGGCACATCAATTGCTTAAACGCTTGAGATCGAAGTGCCGGGATGAAGACCTTACATGACATTGCTGCAAGTCATGACCTTCGGAGAGGATGGGCGTCGTCTGCAGCAAGAATCGGGGATTCGACTGGTTTACCATGTAAAAATAAATAAAAAATAAAAAAACCAAACACGTGCCAGACGAGAAAATACCTGATTTTTTAATTGAAGTGGTTGGAAATCATCAATCCTCACTACCACCAAGTTGCATATGAAATGAAGTGGTTGGAAATTACATGAATGATTCATAAATAATTTCTTTAATTTTTTATAGAATTTTTAAAATATATTTGAGGTTTTAAAAAATAAATATTGTTAAAAAATTAATCGGGCATATTTATTAAATATATCATTTACTAAAAATTAAAAATTTACAAAATATCTTAAATTTAAATTTATATTCAGTAAATATATCTTAAAGATAAAATATTATGTTTTTTATTTAAAAAATTTTAAATCATTCATACACTATTTTATTAAAGATAGACTCATTCTAAATGAGTGGACTAGGCTTGCTATCCCAAATATCAAGCTCGCAAACATGATTTAAAATATAAAAAAATTAAAATTAAATGGGTAAAAACATTTGAATTTACTCAGGAAGACAAAAAATATTATGAGAAGCCTATAAAACATAGATTCAAAACCATAACAAATCATGTCAAATAAAGCACATAAACATGAAAAAACAAACTCAAATAAGATTTTGAGGTTGTATTAACACAAGAAATAACCTAATATCACAATTATTTGATTATTTGTAAAAAATAAAATGAAAGATCACGTGCATGATTTTGGTGTTTTTAAACATATGAGATCCTGGATTAATGATTAATAAGTTAAAATGCATGTATAAGAGCTAAAAAATGATCAAATATACATGGAAAACAAGGACCTAAAGCAATGTTCATATAAACATCAATCCAAAAAAGAAATGCAAACGTAGAAAGAAATTACAGAGACTTCAAACTAATAAAATGCCTAAAACTTAAAAACAAAAACTATAGATTAAACCTGCTCAACAAAAGTTTTTTAAAACATAAAATAAAAAATTAAAAGCAGAACAACAACTGAATTCCATAATAATAGTAAGCAAAAATAGTATTTTCTTACGCAAAAACATTATTTCATTAATAATTTTTATTTTTTTCTAAACTCAATCCTTATACTTGTAATTTCAAACAAACCTAATAATAAGCTACTTAAAACAACCTAATCCAATGACAACATTAATATTTTCAAAATTGGTTAACTAATTATTAAAACTTTAAAATGTGTCTCAAATGACATTTAACACTCTAATAAATAATCTTAAACATCAAATCAAGCCTCAAACAAAATTTAAATATGCATATATATACTAAATCATGGCATAACTAAACATCTAAATGCAAACATTCGTTGCATTTAAACTAACCAAAAACTTCAAATGATGTTTGATAAACATTTTCAACAGTAATTTAAAAGAAAAAAAATAGAGGAAGGGATGTGTTCATTGAACTCCATCCCCTTATTAAAGTTATAACATATCTTGTCCAATTAAGTTGTTTATTTGCTAGAGATTTCTAAGGTAGCTTTGGATTTGTACTGGTGGCCTATCAAAGGTTTTGTTTTTGTCTTTCTTAGCTAGTTAATGGTTTAGCTAAAAATTTTCAGGTTTTGTGGTATAAGAATATGTGTTTTCCAAGTTTCTCCTCCCCTTCTTTTGTGGTCTTTGGCATGGTTTTTAAAGAGTAATGAGGGTCATCCAAAGGCTATGAACTCGACATTTCTCATCCTTTAATGTCAAAACATAAATCTTAGTCATCCATTAAGGTTAAGGATTGATTAGTACTTAAAAATATTTTTTTATCAAGGTTTTATGTTATTATTTTACACTTGAAGTATCAATAACTCCTTAATTAAAGTATGTTTTATAATAATATATCTAATAATATAAGATACCTTTAATTTGTGGTACCTATTCATTTTAAATGCAGGCATATCACATAAATAAAATGATTGACTTTAATTTATGGTAAATATTCATTTTAAATGCAGACATATCATATAAATAAAATGATTGATTGATGAATTTAAGAACTAAAATTGAAAGGACAAAAAGATGGCCAAACTTAAAAAAGAGATGTCGGTGGAATCCAAACCAGAATATTGTTCGATAATTGGGTCATATCTGGAGTTGTAGATCTCAAATTTAGGTCTACTTTATATGGATGGAAACGTAAGATATAGACCTACAACTCTCATATGGAGCACAAGATCTAAAAAGCTCATTTTCAAGTCTAAATTGTAGTAACAACAAAGAAGTCTGAATTTGTCTTCCAGCCCGAGCACTATTCAGTGTTTGGGCCATATCTGGAGTTCTAGAAGTCCAAATGACCAAAATTTTTTACACAAGAAAGTGGAGACAATTTTCTACAACTTTCATGTTTTCAAGTGGCTCTACTTTTGATGTTATCAACGATATTTTGGGCAGACAATAGAAGATAAGGATTGTTACCAAGTCAAGAGTTGATCACCCACTCATCAATTAGTCATCAAATCAATAGTTTCTAATTTTAGCCTATAAAAAAAGGCATTTGTCATGCATTTAGGCATGTTGGTTTCTAGATCAAGATCATGCTCTTTGACACGACAAAAAGATTGATGTCTTCTCCCAAGTATAGGAGTGTCGAAGTAATAAATAACCCGACAAGACCGGGGTCGAACCATAGGGAGGTTATTGTACAAATTATAAATAACAATAATAAAACAACAATAACAACAACAACAACAACAACAATAATAATAATAATAATAATAGAAATAGTAATAACACTATACTAATAATAACAATAATAACAATAATAAAGAAGAAGAAGATGAGAACTTTGAGATGAAATATTAAAGTAAGGATTAAATAATGATAATAACAAATGTCAGGGTTAGAGGTTCTACTAATGGTATGTCAAACAAGTATAGTATGAACTCTTATTGTTCAATTGGAATCCACACATAAAGGAGGTTCCAATCATATTATAGATTGTTAACATAATTACATTGGTCATCTTATTCAATTAATGATAATACTTGTAAATTTCATCAAGCATTTATGATTATAGTTTATGTTAACAACAAATCAAGTTCCTTTCATAGCTCAGGTGTCGGTTATACCATACAGTATGAGCTATGAAAGTGCCAAGCATTTATTGTACCAAGTGTTATACAACATAAATCAAGATTAGTCATTTAACAAGCAAAGCATTAAAAAGTGAACAAGATAACAAATATAAAACATGTTAGTATCAAACATTAAAGTCCATATTAAGTTTATACCATACTTATTCTTACACCATTAGTGTAACCTTTTCACCTTGACATAATTAACTTAGCTAGACATAATAAAAGAAAGAAAAATAGATAAACAAAATAAGAACATAAAAGTTAACTAAGTAAAGGAAAGGAAATGAAAGGCATAAACATAATATTAATGGAAGCAAAGCATAAACATTACGAAAAATACAAAGAGAGAAAGGAAGAGCATGATCTTGATCTGGAAACCAAGATGTCTAAATGCATGGCAAATGCCTCCTTTTATAGGCTAAAATTGGGAACTATTGATTTGATGACTAATTGATGAGTAGATGGCCAACCCTTGACTTGGTGACAATCATTATCTTCTCTTGTCTGCCTAAAACGTCATTGATGACGTCAAAATGAAAGCCACTTGAAAACATGAAAGTTTTAGGAAATTGTCTTAGCTTTCTTGTGTAAAACATTCAGCTCATTTCGACTTCTAGAACTCTAGATATGGTGAAAATACTGAATAGTGCTAAGGTAGGAGGACAGATTCGGGCTTCTTTATTGTTGCAACAATTTGGACTTGAAAATGGCCTTTTTAGATCTTGGACTACATATGAAAGTTGTAGGCCTATGTCTTACCTTTCCATCCATATAAAGTAGATCTCAATCTGAGATCGATAGCTCCAGATATGACCCAATTACCAAACAGTGTTCCGATTTAGATTGCACCGACATCTCTTTTCTAAGTTTGATCATCTCTTTGCCTTTGCAATTGAAGTTCTTAAAGTCATCAATCAATCTTTTTATTTATGTGATAGGCCTGCATTTAAAATAGACATTTACCACAAATTAAAGGTATCTTATATTATTAGATAGATTATTATAAAACGTACTTTAGTTAAGTAGTTATTGATTCTTCAAGTGCAAAATGATGATATAAAACCATGATAAAAATGGACTTTTGAGTACTAATCACCCCCCCAACTAGCTTATTACTAGTCCCTAGTAATCAAAGCATTAAAATAGAAAAATAATTTGCAAATTCCACAAAGCAAGGTATTCATCATTTAACTTTCATTACTCTATCCAGATAAACAAACTCTTGTTATATTTATATACCTACTCAATACCTCTTAACAAGATATTCAAAAACCTTTCTTTTATGCTTAATGTATCAACATATAATTATAGGGCTTTTCTGGAAAGAAAACAAAATTTGTGTTCTAATGTTTAAGGTTAACTTCCTTGGGTTGGGATTATTATTTTTGTCTTTTTTTTTGTTTTTTTTTCATATATATATATATATAATTTAAAACACCATGCATCTTTAACCCATATAATGAGCTTTCAGCTAATGACTCCCAGATCAGTTGGTCTTAGGGCATTAGGTGTTAAGACACCCCTACGAGCATAGTAACTCGGGTCGTAGATACTGATATGTAGATAGTGCAATGTTTGATTCCCTTAAGCTTTTCTCCTCAACCCATGTAACAAATGTTGGGCCAATAGCTCCCAAGTTAGTTGACTTTAGGGTATTAGGTGTTAAAACACCCCTTCGGGCTTAATTGCTTAGGTTAGAGAGACTACGAAACCAAACTTATCTACGTTTTTATTATTATCATTCCTTTTTTTTCTTTTTTTCTTTTTTT
>SRLM01000245.1:120670-236514 GCA_015708895.1 Populus ilicifolia | reverse complement strand
ATACTAATAATAACAATAATAAAGAAGAAGAAGATGAGAACTTTGAGATGAAATATTAAAGTAAGGATTAAACAATGATAATAATAAATGTCATGGTTAGAGGTTCTATTAATGGTATGTCAAACAAGTATAGTATGAACTCTTATTGTTCAATTGGAATCCACACATAAAGGAGGTTCCAATCATATTATAGATTGTTAACATAATTACATTAATCATCTTATTCAATTAATGGTAATACTTGTAAATTTCATCAAGCATTTATGATTATAGCTTATGTTAACAACAAATCAAGTTCCTTTCATAGCTCAGGTGTCGGTTATACCATACAGTATGAGCTATGAAAGTGCCAAGCATTTATTGTGCCAAGCATTTATTGTACCAAGTGTTATACAACATAAATCAAGATTAGTCATTTAACAAGCAAAGCATTAAAAAGTGAACAAGATAACAAATATAAAACATGTTAGTATCAAACATTAAAGTCCATATTAAGTTTATACCATACTTATTCTTACACCATTAGTGTAACCTTTTCACCTTGACATAATTAACTTAGCTAGACATAATGAAAGAAAGAAAAATAGATAAACAAAATAAGAACATAAAAGTTAACTAAAGAAAGGAAAGGAAATGAAAGGCATAAACTTGATATTAATGAAAACAAAGCATAAAGAATACAAAGAGAGAAAACAAGAGCATGATCTTGATCTGGACACCAAGATGCCTAAATGCATGGCAAATGCCTCCTTTTATAGGCCAAAATTGGGAACTATTGATTTGATGACTAATTGATGAGTAGATGGCCAACCCTTGACTTGGTGACAATCCTTATCTTCTCTTGTCTGCCCAAAACGTCATTGATGACGTCAAAATGAAAGCCACTTGAAAACATGAAAGTTTTAGGAAATTGTCTCAGCTTTCTTGTGTAAAACATTCAGCTCATTTCGACTTCTAGAACTCTAGATATGGTGAAAATACTGAATAGTGCTAAGGCAGAAGGACAGATTCGGGCTTCTTTATTGTTGCAACAATTTGGACTTGAAAATGGCCTTTTTAGATCTTGGGCTCTGTATGAAAGTTGTAGGCCTATGTCTTACCTTTCCATCCATATAAAGTAGATCTCAATCTGAGATCTATAGCTCCAGATATGACCTAATTACCGAACAGTGTTCCGATTTAGATTGCACCGACATCTCTTTTCTAAGTTTGATCATCTCTTTACCTTTGCAATTGAAGTTCTTAAAGTCATCAATCAATCCTTTTACTTATGTGATAGGCCTGCATTTAAAATGGACATTTACCACAAATTAAAGGTATCTTATATTATTAGATAGATTATTATAAAACGTACTTTAATTAAGGAGTTATTGATACTTCAAGTGCAAAATGATGATATAAAACCATGATAAAAATGGACTTTTGAGTACTAATCACTCTTGCTTTCTCTCTTTGTATTGTTTGTATTGCTCATGCTTTGTTTTCATTAATATCAAGTTTATGCTTTTCATTTCCTTTCCTTTCCTTTACTTAGTTAACTCTTGTCTTATGTTCTTATTTTGTTTATTTATTTTTCTTTTTTTTTTATTATGTCTAGCTAATTTTATTATATCAAGATGAAAAGGTTACACTAATAGTGNTTATTTTTCTTTTTTTTTTATTATGTCTAGCTAATTTTATTATATCAAGATGAAAAGGTTACACAATAGTGTAAGAATAAGTATAGTGTAAACTTAATATGGACTTTAATGTTTGATACTAACATGTTTTGTATTTGTTATCTTGTTCATCTTTAATACTTTGATTGTTAAATGACTAATCTTGATTTATGTTGTATAACATTTGGTACAACAAATGTTTGACACTTTCATAACTCATACTGTATGGTATAACCGACACCTGAGCTATGAAAGGAAATTAATTTGTTGTTAACATAAGTTATAATCATGAATGCTTGATGAGATTTATAAGTATTAGCATTAATCGAATAAGATGACTAATGTAATCATGTTAACAATCTATAATCTGATTGGAACCTCCTTTATGTGTGGTTTCCAATTGAATAATAAGAGTTTAAACTATACTTGTTTAACATACCATTAGTGGATCCTCTAACATTAACATTTATTGTTATCATTGTTTAATCCTTACGTTAATATTTTATCTCAAAGTTCTTATCTTCTTCTTCTTCTCCTTCTTCTTTATTATTATTGTTACTACTATTACTATTACTACTACTACTACTACTACTAGTAGTAGTATTGTTATCATCATCATCATCATCATGATTATTATTGCTACTAATATTATTGTTGTTACTGTTGTTGTAGTTGTTTATAATTTGTATAATTAAACCTTCCTATAGTTCGACCCCGATCTTACTGGGTTATTTATTACTTTGACACTCCTACACTTGAGAGAAGACATTAATCTTTTTGTTATGTCAAGGATCAATACTTTCAATGTTTGAGATTTGTCAAAAGGAGTAATTTGTTATTTTATGGTAGATATAGTTAGTTAGGGCATGGGTTTTGGCTCACAATACAGTGCCTTTACGGTTGCAAAAAAGTATTTTTTTTTATCTAGGTAAGAGTACAAAAAACAGGGTGTAAGGGGGAATGTTTTTTTATTCTAGGTGGGGAAAAGATGAGAGTGAGATTTCAAGGTTAGAGGGTAGCACCAGAACTAGGCTTTTTTGGGGGAAGAAGTTAACAGTGATTAGATAACAAGTTGTCTAAACCTTTCATTATTTTTATTTTGCTTAAGATTACATAAAATGGCATCATTTTAAACAGAATAACTTGTTTTGATCAAAACACGCAGTTCATTTAAATAAAATGAAGTTATTTTGGTAACCCTATATTAATTAGGGTTTTAATTTTTTTAAATTTCAGCTTTTAATTTTTTAATTTGTTCAATTAAACCCTCTATTGATTCTAGTTTTATGAATCAATTCAATTTTACCCCTTTAGGGTTTCAAAAGGATCCTATGATTTTAGCATTTTTTCAATATCGTCCATGGACTTAGATATTTTCAAGTTTGTCTTTAATTAACCTTCAAACTTTCAATTTCTTTAAATCTATCCATATTTTGAACCAAATTTAGTACCTAAACATGCACATCTTTTGCAAAGATGTCTTTGGTTTTAAAATTCTTTAATTTGACCCTTAATTGATCCCCTAAATTTTAATTTCCTGGTTTCATCCAATTAAGCTTGAAAAAGCTAAATTTGGTCTTCTAAAATTTGAATTTTCTCAATTAAGCTCAAATTAGACTTTCAAATTTATTTTTTCACCTATTAAGTCTTTAATAAAATTAATTTAACCTATTAAAAATCTAATTAAGTCTTTACACTTAATTAATTCTTTTAATTTTAGCTCAAACTAATTCTTAAACTTAATTAAATCTTTTACTAGGATTATGCTTAAATCAAATCAACCAAATATAATTCTAATTAAGTCCTCATACTAAATTTTTATGCAAATTCATCAAATATTCACTTAACCTAACCTTGAATTTACATCTAGGTCCTTCAAGGTTGCGACTGAATTTTTAATTTCATCAAAGATCTAGTTTGGTTTTTTCATCTCTCATTTATGTATTTAAATGCCTTTTCAGTCTATCTTTGCCAACGAAGTTGATTTCTTAATAAAAAAAAGAAAATGATAACTTTGAAGGAACTTAAAATTAGATTATAATAGTCCTTTTTACAATATTTATAACAGAAAATCTCGTAAAAGGTGTTAGATAGTAAGCTTGTAAAGAAAAACAATAAAAGGATGTGGATTTACCAAATCAAGAAAAGTGCTTAATCCATCTCAAAGGCACACTCAGAAGAAAATAATACCAAAGATATTGTCTAAAAGTGAGTGGCTTAAAAGTGCATTCGAAATGGCATACTTCAAAGTTGTATACATGTAACCTTAAAGATATTTCATGATATCATATTTTGAAAATTAGGTTTCTTTATCTTTGTATTGGTAGAAATTAAAACCTTCAATAGTTTTTCTTTGCAAGGATTACTATGTAATGCTTTGAGGTTAACATACATGAATTTTTACTTGAGAAACACAAGTCCTTTTTCTTTATAAACTTCATTTTTTAAAGCTTCAATCTTTGTAATAAGTTTACATGACTTCTTTGTTTCGGTCTGCTCTAATTATGACTTGTAGACTTGATCTATAGGAAAGGGATACTCGTTTGATAAGCTTAGATTATCTTTTCCTACCCTATCATCTAGGCATTTTTATCTAATTAATTGTGACACTTTATGGCACTCATGGTTTTCATTGTATTTTTATGTGCATCATTACTAGGATGTCATGATCACCACTTAGTATTCACCATATTTTCTCTATGATAGCTTTCCTAGTTATAATCTAAGTTCTAATGAAACATTGAAAGATTTATGATTAGTACTTAAAAGTGCATTTTTTATCAAGGTTTTATATCATTATTTTGCATTTAAAGTATCAATAACTCTTTAACTAAAGCATGTTTTATAATAACATATTTAATAATATAAGATATTTTTAATTTATTGTAAATGTTCATTTTAAATGCAGGCCTATCACATAAATAAAAGGATTGATTGATGAATTAAGAACTAAAATTAAAAGCATAAAGAGATGACCAAACTTAAAAAAGAGATGTCAGTGCAATCCAAACCGGAACACTGTTTGGTAATTAAGTCATATCTAGAGCTGTAGATCTCAGATTTAGGTTCACTTTATTTGGATAGGAAGGTAAGACATAGGTCTATAACTCTCATATGGAGCCCAAGTTCTAAAAAGGTCATTTTCAAATCTAAATTCTAGCAACAACAAAAAAGTCTAAATCTATCTTTTAGCCCGAGCATTATTCAGTGTTTGGGCCATATCTGGAGTTCTAGAAGTCCAAATGACTTGAATGTTTTACACAAGAAAGCGGAGACAATTTTCTATAACTTTCATGTTTTCAAGTAGCTCTACTTTTGATGTTATCAATGATGTTTTGGGCAGACAAGAGAAGATAAGGATTGTCACTAAGTCAAGGGTTGGTCACCCACTCATTAATTAGTCATCAAATCAATAGTTTCTAATTTTGCCCTATAAAAGGAGGCATTTGTCATGCATTTAGGCATCTTAGTTTCTAGATCAAGATCATGTTCTTGCTTTCTCTCTTTGTATTGTTTGTATTGCTCATGCTTTGCTTTCATTAATATCAAGTTTATGCCTTTCATTTCCTTTCCTTTCCTTTACTTAGTTAACTCTTGTCTTACTTATGTTCTTATTTTGTTTATTTATTTTTCTTTTTTTTATTATGTCTAGCTAATTTTATTATATCAAGATGAAAAGGTTACACCATTAGTGTAAGAATAAGTATAGTGTAAACTTAATATGGACTTTAATGTTTGATACTAACATATTTTATATTTGTTATCTTGTTCATCTTTAATACTTTGATTGTTAAATGACTAATCTTGATTTACGTTGTATAACATTTGGTACAACAAATGCTTGGCACTTTCATAACTCATACTGTATGGTATAACCGACACCTGAGCTATGAAAGAAAATTGATTTGTTATTAACATAAGTTATAATCATGAATGCTTGATGAGATTTACAAGTATTAGCATTAATCGAATAAGATGACTAATATAATCATGTTAACAATCTAAAATGTGATTGGAACCTCCTTTGTGTGTAGTTTCTAATTGAATAATAAAAGTTTATACTATACTTGTTTGACATACCATTAATGAAACCTTTAACCTTGACATTTGTTATTATCATTGTTTAATCCTTACATTAATATTCTATCTCAAAGTTCTTATCATCGTTTTCTTCTTCTCCTTCTTTTTCTTTATTACTACTACTACTACTACTACTACTATTTTGTTGTTATTGTTGTTGTTTATAATTTATACAATTAACCTCTTAGTGGTTCGACCTTGGTCTTGCTGGGTTATTTATTACTTCGACACTCCTGGACTTGGGAGAAGACAACACTCTTTTAGTTGTGTCATGTTTTTTATGCCTTTATCGGAGAGGTAAGTTCTTGTACACATTATAACATTTATTTTATTTTTTCTTTTCACTTTTCTTGTATACAACTTTCTTTCTTGTCTCTTCTTTCTTTTTTGGTTTTTCTTTTTCTTTCATTCTATTCTTATACGTGCATGAGAGCATGGTCATGTACATTAAGTGGTAGACTTAGTAAGGTATCCTCATCATTTCTAGAAAATATAGCCGAAGAAGATAATCACTCACTTTATTATGAGAATAATAAGAATAACCGTGTTATAACATTTAGAGACCACAGGAATCCTACAAGAACAGGTGCACCATCATGTATAGTTTTTTCTCCTGTTGTATCTCATTTTAATTTTAAGTCAGACATTATTCAACTTTTATCTTCTTTTCATGGCTTAGAATTGGAAAATCCATGTTTGCATTTAAGGGAATTTAAGGAGGTTTGCAACACATATAATGATTCAAATTATAACATGAACACCATTAGATTAAAGCTTTTTTCTTTTTCATTAAAAGATAAAGCTAAAACATGGCTACAAAATTTAAGATCAAGATCTATTCGTGTTTAGGATGAAATGCAATAACAGTTTTTAAAGAAGTTTTTTCCATCTCATAGAACAAACTCTTTCAAAAGACAAATCATCACTTTCACTCAAAAACTAAGAGAAACATTTTACCAATATTGTGATAGGTATCGAGACTTGCTTAATACTTGCTCTCATCATGGTTTTGAAACATGAAGATTGGTTTCATATTTTTATGAAGGGTTAACACCTAGAGATAGATAAGTGTTTGAATTGATGTGCAATGAAACTTTTGAAGATAAAGACCCTGATGAAGCAATGAAGTACTTAGACTTGTTGGCTGAAAATGCTCAAAATTAAGACACTGCAGGTACTTATGAGGTACCGAGTAAAACTCAACCTCATACATCTAGTGAAGGTATGTACAACCTTAAAGGAGATCATGACCTTCAAGCCAAGTTTGCATCTTTAGCTAGAAAAGTCGAGATACTAGAATTGAAAAAGAGTGGTCAATTAAAATTTATTGAAAACATTGTGTGTCAAATATGTAAAACAAATGAACACGCAACCAATAACTGTCCAACCTTGCCTTAAAGAATGTCTCCATAAACAAGCCCATGCTTTAAACAGTTTTCAAATAGCCAACCACAACCTATACTCTTAAACATACAACCCTGGTTGGGGAAATCATCTAAATTTTTGTTGGAATAGTGATAATAATAATGTACAAACTTCACAACCATTGTTTCAAGCACACCATAATTTCTAAAATTCTCATGGATATGCACTTCTTTATACTCCACCTCCTAGAAAAAATCTTGAGGAAACATTGCATGCATTCATTAAAAAGCAAGAGATAATCAATACTCAACTTGCTTAAAACATGATAGATTTTAAAGATACTCTTGCAAAATTAACATTTTCTCTCAGTTTCCAAGAGAAAGGTAAGTTTTCATCTCAACCACAATAAAATTCCAAGGAGCAATACAATGCAAATGCAAATAGTTCTAAAAGCCAACACATGGATCAAGTTAAATCAGTCACTACTCTTCGCAGTGGTAAGGTTATTGAAAAACTCACTCTTGAACCTTATAAGAAAGATGATGAGTCAATTATTGAGGGTAAGGAAAGGGTTGAATATAAAAATTACAAAGAAACGATGGATTCCCTGTCAGCACTTCCATTTCCTTATATCATGACCAAACAAATAAAAGTCAATCACAAATATGAAATTTTTGAAACTTTTAAACAGGTAAGAATCAATATACCTTTACTGGATGCTATTAAATAAGTTCTTTCCTATGCTAAATTTTTAAAAGATCTATGCATTGTGAAAAGGAAACTAAATGTGAAAACGAAAGCCTTTTTAGCTAAACAAGTGTCATTCTTTAAAACAATAATGCTTTAAAATATAAAGACCCTGGTTGTCCTATAATTTCTTGCTTTATTAGAGAACATAAAATTGAAAGAGCCTTATTTGATCTTAGAGCTAGTGTGAATTTACTTCTATATTCAGTTTTTAAAGTCTTAATCTAGGTGAGTTAAAACCAACTTTTATAACTCTTTTACTTGCCAATAGATTTGTAAAAGTGCCTAGAGGAATAGTCGAAAATATATCAGTACAAGTCGATAAATTCATTTATCTTGTGGATTTTGTTATCTTGGACACACAACCTATTGAAACATGTAATTCATTTCCTGTTATTTGAGGGCGTTCGTTTCTTGCAACTTTTAACGTATTGATTAATTCATTTAGTGTATGAAGGAGGCAATCTTGGGTTAATAGGAGGTATGTCAATAGTTGTATTTTTAGGAGGTAGTCAAGTTTTGACGGTCGTCCCCGGAGCTTTAGCATAAGGGGACATAATTAGAAAAACAATTAGAGAGGAACTTCAGGTCTCCACAATGTCGGCTTGAATGAATGTAATGTTTAACCATGTCGATGCCTTCATTGCTTTACCAGGTGGTCCAGGTACATTGAAAGAGATCTTTCATAGTTCCTCTTAGGCCCAACTGCACATTCACCATAAACCCATAGGTTTGTTAAATGTTAATGGTTATTATGATAAGTAGTTGTTATTTCTTGATCATGTTGTGGAACATGAATTTCTAACATCTTCTACATGACAAATCATAATCTCTGCTGCTACTGCTGAACAATTGATTGACCAACTACAATCTTTCATTCTTGTAATTGATCCCTCTATGAGTCGTATAAATTAGTCATCTAAGGAAAGTTGTAAAAATCTTAGATTAGATTTGAGTCTTCATTTGTGAATCTTTAGGTCTTTTGGTTTTATTATTGTGTTTTGTTGTTTCTTATATTTGTCTCCGTATGTTTCAGGTTTGTTAGTGTTTGTTATTTCAAGTGATATCTTCTATACTCTATATTTCTACCTTCGAACATTGAGAACAATGTCTCGTTTTGGTTGGGAGGAGAGGGTAATTGCTAAAAAAACAAAAAAAACACTAACAGTGTTTTATATTTCATAAAGCATGTGCAAAATTGTTGTTACTATGATGATAGAGTAAATGAGATCTTTTTATGACTCTTGAGATGCATTTTAGTAACTATTCTTAATAAGGTCTATCATAATACTTCTAGAAATATTCAAGTTTACAAACTCTCGCATTACTATCACTTAATTCCACTTATATACTTATTTAACATGTATTCTTAACACGACGAAAAAATTGATATCTTCTTCCAAGTGCAGGAGTGTCGAAGTAAAAAATAATTCGGCAAGACCAGGGTCAAACCACAAGGAGGTTAATTGTACAAATTATAAATAATAATAATACAACAATAACAACAACAATAATAATAGTAATAACTATATTAATAATAATAATACTACTACTACTAGTAGTAATAATAGTAATAACAACAATAATAAAGAAGAAGAAGAAGAAAAATTGATGAGAACTTTGAGATGAAAAATTAAAGTAAGGATTAAACAACGATAACAAACAATGTCAAGGTTAGAGGATCCACTAATAGTATGTCAAATAAGTATAGTACAAACTCTTATTATTCAATTAAAAACCACACACAAAGGAGGTTTCAATCATATTATAGATTATTAACATGATTACATTAATCATCTTACTCAATTAATACTAATACTTGTAAATTTCGTCAAGTATTCATGATTATAACTTATGTTAACAACAAATTAAGCTCCTTTCATAACTCAGGTGTTGGTTATACCATACAGTATGGGCTATGAAAGTGTCAAGCATTTGTTGTACCAATTGTTATACAACATAAATCAAGATTAGTCATTTAACAAGCAAAGTATTAAATAGTGATTAAGATAACAAATATAAAACATGTTAGTATCAAACATTAAAGTCCATATTAAGTTTATACCATACTTATTCTTACACCATTAGTGTAACCTTTTCACCTTGACATAATTAACTTAGCTAGACATAATGAAAGAAAGAAAAATAGATAAACATAATAAGAACATAAATAAGATAAAAGTTAACTAAGTAAAGGAAAGGAAATGAAAGGCATAAACTTGATATTAATAAAAACAAAGCATAAACATTACAAAGAATACAAAGAGAGAAAACAAGAGCATGATCTTGATCTGGGTACTAAGATGCCTAAATGCATGACAAATGCCTCCTTTTATAGCTGTATTTTTAAGAGGTAGTTATGTTTTAGGGGTCGTCCCTGAAGCTTTAGCACAAGGGGACATTATTGAAAAAACAATTAGAAAGAAACTTCAGGTCTCTACAATGTCAGCTCGAATGAATGCAATGTTTAATCATATTGATGTCTTCATTGCTTTACTAAGTGGTCTAAGCACATTGGAAAAGATTTTTCATATTTCCTCTTGGGCCCAACTGCACATTCACCATAAACCCATAGGTTTGTTAAATGTTAATGGTTATTATGATAAGTTGTTGTCTTTTCTTGATCACGCTCTGGAACAGGAATTTTTAACATCTTCTGCGCGACAAATCATAATCTTTGTTGCTATTACTGAACAATTAATTGACCAACTATAATATTTCATTCCTGTAATTGATCCGTCCATGAGTCACATAAATTGGTCAACTAAGAAAAACCGTAGAAAGCTTAGATTGGATTTAAGCCTTCATTTGTGAATCTTTGAGTCTTTTGGTTTTATTATTGTGTTTTGTTGTTTCTTGTATTTTTTTCAGTGTGTTTCAAGTTTGTCAGTGTTCGTTATTTCAAGTGATATCTTCTATACTCTATCTTTCTACCTTTAAACATTGAGGACAATATCTTGTTTTAGTTAGGGGAAGAGGATAGTAACTAAAAAAAAACTGTGTTTTCTATTTCATAAAGCATGTGCAAAATGGTTGTTACTATGATGACAGAGTAAGGATAATCTTTTATGACTCTTGAGACGCATCTTAGTAATCATTCGTAACAAGGTCTATCATAATACTTCTCAAAATATTCAGATTTACAAACTCCTGCATTGTTATCACTTAATTATGCTCATATACTTATTTAACATGTATTCTTGAACCTTAATTTACACACACACACTCCAACATATGATTGTGGGTTGCATATTGGATTATTACATTATTTATGTTCTTTTGTTAAAAGTAACAACTAAAGGAAAGGAATAGTATATAATTAAAAAAAAGAAAAAAAATGATTATAATAAAAATATAGATAAGTTTGGTTTCGTAGCCTCTCTAACCTAAGCAATTAAGCCCGAAGGGGTGTTTTAACACCTAATATCCTAAAGTCAACTGACTTGGGAGCTATTCGCCCAACGCTTGTTACATGGGTTGAGGAGAAAAGCTTAAGGGAATCAAACATTGCACTATCTACATATCAGTATTTGCGACCCGAGTTACTAAACTCGTAGGGGTGTCGTAACACCTAATGCCCTAAGACCAACTGGTCTGGGACTCATTAGCTGAAAGCTTGTTACATGGGTTAAAGATGTATGGTGTTTTAAATTATATGTATATATATTTTTAAAAAAAACAAAAGAAGAAGAAAAGAGGACAAAAATAATAATCCCAACCCAAGAAAATTAACCTTAAACATTAGAATAAAAATTTTATTTTCTTCCAAGAAAAGCNCAAAATGGTTGTTACTATGATGGCAGAGTAAGGAGAATCTTTTATGACTCTTGAGACGCATCTTAGTAATCATTCGTAACAAGGTCTATCATAATACTTCTCAAAATATTCAGATTTACAAAAGAAAGGTTTATGAATATCTTGTTAAAAGGTATTGATCAGGTATATAAATTTAACGAGAGTTTGTTTATCTGAATATAGTAATTGAAGTTAAATGATGAATACCTTGCTTTGTGGAATTTGCAAATTGTTTTTCTATTTTAACGCTTTGATTACTAAGGACTAGTAATAAGCTAGTTGGGGGGGTGTGATTAGTACTTAAAAGTGCATTTTTATCATGGTTTTATATCATCATTTTGCACTTGAAGTATCGATAACTCCTTAACTAAAGCATGTTTTATAATAATATATCTAATAATATAAGATACCTTTAATTTCTGGTAAATATTCATTTTAAATGTAAGCCTATCATATAAATGAAAAGATTGATTGATGATTTTAAGAACTTAAATTGCAAAGGCAAAGAGATGACCAAACTTAGAAAAGAGATGTCGGTGCAATCCAAACTAGAACTTTTATCATGCATTTAGGCATCTTGGTTTCCAAATCAAGATCATGCTCTTGCTTTCTCTCTTTGTATTGTTTGTATTGCTCATGTTTTGCTTTGTTAATTTTTATCTTATTTATGTTCTTGTTTTGTTTATTTATTTTTCTTTCTTTTATTATATCTAGCTAAGTTTATTATATCAAGGTGAAAAGGGTATACTAATGGTGTAAGAATAAGTATAGTGTAAACTTAATATAGACTTTAATGTTTAATACTAACATGTTTTATATTTGCTATCTTGTTCACTCTTTAATACTTTGGTTGTTAAATGACTAATCTTGATTTATGTTATATAACACTTTGTACAACAAATACTTGGCACTTTCATAGCCCATACTGATGGTATAACCGACATCTAAACTATGAAAGGAACTTGATTTGTTGTTAACATAAATTATAATTATGAATGCTTGACGAGATTTATAAGTATTAGCATTAATTGAATAAGATGATTAATGTAATCATGTTAACAATCTATAATGTGATTGGAACCTTCTTTGTGTGTGGTTTTCAATAGAATAATAAGAGTTTATACTATACTTGTTTGACATACTATTAGTGAAACCTGTAACCTTGACATTTGTTGTTATCATTGTTTAATCCTTGCATTAATATTCCATCTCAAAGTTCTCATCATCTTTTTCTTCTTCTCTCTTTTTCTTTTCTTTATTATTATTATTATTATTACTACTACTACTACTACTCTTACTGTTACTACTACTATTACTATTATTTTTATTGTTATTATTGCTACTATTATTATTATTGATATTGTTGTTGTTTATAATTCTTGTTTATAATTTATATAATTAACTTCTCTGTGATTCGACCTTAGTCTTGTCGTGTTATTTATTACTTTGACACTCCTGCACTTTGGATAAGACATCAATTTTTTAGTTGTGTCAATTTAAGCACCTTGCTTTTAATTGTTTGTGTTCTTAAAAAAAGAATATACAACCATCCTCACTGGTTTCATGAATTACCCCCACCCCAATCATTCCTCTAAGTACTTTATCTTGCTTGGTTTTTATAAGGATGATGTTTTCCAAACGATGTTTGGTTTTTATAAAAGATCAATTTCATAAAAAATTTCTTGGAATTTCAAAATTATTTTCAAATGCAAAAATCATTTCGATGAATGTTTAAAGCAAATTTTTTTAGAAAAAATTCAAGCAATTTCTATGGATAGGGTTTCATGAAAGTAATTAAGGATGATGTTTTGCAGAAGATTTTTGGTTTTTAGAAAATATTGATATCACAAAAAAAATCTTTGAAATTTCAAAGTTATTTCCAAATGCAAAAACCATTTCAATGGAAGTTTAAAGCAAATCTTTTTTTGAAAAAAAATCAAGAAATTCCCATAGGCATGGTTTCATGATGGTTGAATTTTAGATTTTGGTGCAGGTTTTTCTCTCATTAAAAATGTGAGGTGACCTTTTATTTTTCATGATTTATTAGTAAAAAGGCTCGAGAACTCGAGAGTTTCAATGAAAAGAAATTTTTAAAGTATTCATTTTAATTATATAAATAATAAAGCATATCCTTAATCTTTTAAAAATCTAATTTTGTATGGGAAAGCATTGTTTACCAACCCAGATTGCTTGCCTTTAATTAGAAAATATTTTATTAGGTATGTAATGTGAGCTTCAATTACCTGTCTTTGTTTTCCTCATTTGATTTTGAATATCATCATCGTATTGTTGTCATAACTTAATTTTAAATTTCCCTCAAAATCATCCTTTTAAAAAATATATAAAAAAGTAAAAAATAAAAGATGAAAAAGGACCAGTAGCTTGATTGGTGAAAATAGACTAAAGATGGATTTAAGTGTAAATCTGGAGTCTTAATTGCACCCTTAAAGGACCTGGATGTGAAGAATAATGCAGATTCAATGTTGACTTGAGTAAATATTAGAAGAATTTGTACAAAAATTAAGTTTGAAGACTTAATTTGATAGGTTAAAGGTATAATTAAGTTGAAGAATTAATTTGGGTTAATATTAAAATAATTAATTAAATACAAGGATTTAATTAGATTTTAATAAGTCAAATTAATTTTATTAAGGACTTGATTGGTGAAAAATTAAATTTGAAAACCTAATTTTAGCTTAATTGAGAATATTCAAATTTTAGAGGGCTATATTTAGTTTTTATAAATTCAATTGGATGAAAGTAGAGTCAAAATTGCAAAAAAATCAAAATTTAAGTGGTAATTAAGATTAAAGCTAAGAAATTCAACATCAAGAACTTTTTTGCAAAAGCCACGCTTATTCGAGGATGAAATTCGATTAGAATAGAGGTGAAATTAAAAAAACTTATAAATTTGAATGTCAATTTAGAATAAAATTAAAAATATCTATGACGAATGACCAATTTAAAAATGTGCTAAAATCAGAAGATTTTTTTAAAATTTTATAGGGGTAAAATTAAATTAATTTTTAAAATCAAAACTTAACTAAGTACTTAATTGAATAAATTCAAAAATTAAATGATGAAATCAAAAAGAGAATTTATGACCTAATTTAGTTTAGGATTGACAAAACGATGTCGTTTCACCATTTCATTTAAATAAAATATTGTCGTTTTGGTTAACTCCAAGTAAAAAGAATAAAATAGATAAAAAAATAGAAAACAAGTCATGTAGTAGTTCATTATCTTAGTTGTTTGCCTTCTAAAAAAGCTACTATAGTTCTTTTCAGCAATGTCATTTAAAGGATAAGATGTGAGTGATTTTTTTTCTATAAGATTCATTTTTATAAGGTGTGATTTGTATTTTAAAACATCAACTATATCTCCAAACAAAACACACATTTAATGCCTTCTCACTTCTTAAACAAAACAAAAAGCATACTTTACCGTAAACTTGATATCATTTTATGTTTTATTGTGTTTTTTGTTAAGTGGTTGTTTTTATAGTTGCTATAAAGTAGTAGTTTGTTCAAAATCATTTCCTTGGTCAAACTTCTGACAACTTAGAAATCTGTTTAAAATTGTAATTACGATTATGGTTCAAAATGTTTTTTATTTAAAAAATATTTTTTATTTGTAAAAATTATTTTTAAAATCGGTATACGAAAATAATATAAAAATATAAAAAAATTAATTTTTAATAAAAATATTTAAATTTTAAAAAAATATGAATTCATCTCTATTTTCAAGAAGGGTTACCAAATTCTTGGCTTGTTGCCAATGATTACGATCCAATCCGGGCGAATCAAAGTGCTAGGTTCAAGCCTACGAGGGATCCCAAAATGAAATCGATACAGGAGAAGTTCATGTTAAAGATTAGGGAGAAAAACAAGGAAGGATAAAGGGAAGAAAACCGAAGGAAGGAAGAGATATAGAGAAAAAGAAAGGAAGAGCCACGCTAGCAACCAACACACATGGTCACCTCTCCTCTTCCCCAGCCAAAAGCCACACTAGGAACCAACATCCACCGTTGTATTTCTTCCTTTTCCAGTAGCTGCAGTGGATCACCAGCAGCTCCGCCGTGGACCACCATCCTCACGACAGACCAGCAACAGCAGCATGCACCTCCCCAGGCCAGGTAGCTTCTTCTCTTCTTGCTTTTCCACGCAAATCATGCACGAATACTGTAAAAAAATGAAAAAAACCTGCAGCATACATGAGTAATTAATTACCTGTTGTTGGTAATCTTCTTTGCCAAAGGCAATAGCCATTTGGTTAATTATTAATTTCTAATAATTATTAACAATTGGTTACATATATTTGGTGCTCCATTTCTCCCTTTTGCAATTGGGCTCAATCTGAGATCGTTTAATTCCACTAATTATAATTAGTCTCCAAGTGGATTTTCATAAGCTCTGCCGAAGAAAAAAGCCTGCTTCAAGTTGAGTTTTTGTTTGTTCATATTTTTTAAGAGTTATGATGTGTAGAGTTTTCACAAATTTGGTGGTCACTTTCAAGTTGGATTGAGGTGTAATGTTCTGGTAAACCGTGTTTAGTAGCATGGTTTTAGCTCTAGAACTCTCGTCATGGAGTTTGAATGGCAAGCAAGGCATAACAAGCTTAATTTGTAGTACTCATGAATATGAAATTCTTTGGCGCCAAGAAGAATAGTATCAAGATGGTCTTGGATGTCATGTTTTTAGACCCTCTACTACTCCATGATATCTACCCTCACCGCTTTAGAATTAAAACTCCAGATTTGACTGTGGGATTCTCACATGGTCCTATTACTACATAAATGCTGCCCTTTACCAACATCTCATTGTTGTTCCTCTTTTGTAATTTGGTACATACATGTGCTCTTCCTTTTTCCCATTTCATGAAATTTTTTGTAACATTGAGAATAATCTTTGAGGGGTCCAATAGTTCATTTTTCTGCTTTTTGACTGACAGCTATGAGATTAAGGATTTTATTCTTGCCACAAGAAGGATGCTTGATCCGTCACAATCAAGAGGAGCAGAGATGCGTGCATCTTCGAGGTTCTTGCTGCTAGTACACTTTGTGTTTGACCAGAAGGTTCACAAGTCAATCAAAAGGTGTGCTTTGTCATCTGTCTCATGTTTGCTTTCGAGTCACAATATCCTTACAGTTAAATAAATCAATAGTTGCATGAGATCGTTGGAGAAAGATTTGAGAACCTAACAATTTTTTAGCAGTTTTTTTCCCGTAATTAGCTTTTAATCCCTGGAAAGGGTTGGTAGTCTCGGTGGTTTATTTAAGGCGACAGCTCCTCATTTCTTTGATATTTTTTGTTTGAAGGTTTCAGTGTGCCGTACCTGGGAAGAAACAACAGATTTTAGAGTTTTGGCCTCTCATGAGAATGGTTGAAAGCTAAGCTGATTAACTGTGGTTGAAGTCATAAAAGAAGACCACATAAAGTGTAGCAAGAAGACTGAAGAAATGAAAGGAATTTTGTTAAATCAGTTAAAGAGGTAGTTAAAATAGTTATGATTGTTATAATCGATTTTTACTGTTATAAATCTATTACAAATCGTTTCTTACATGTGTAAGAATCATAACCCTCCATTAATAGATAGATAGATAGATAGATAGATGAGATGATCTTGGTTCCTAAAATAATGGAATTAGTTATATGCAATGTGTAAAAAGCAGAGCTTGCTGTAGTAATGTAAAAATTGAAATACAAGAATTTCTTCTCAATCTTTTCTGCAAACTTGTTTACAATTTTCTTCTCAATACCTCCAGAAAACAAACATGGTATTAGTGCTTTAAAACTAATTCTTAAGAGAGGCGAAAACTATGAAAACAAATTAATTAAACTATTAATTACTCAAAAATGGTAGGATCAAGCTCTGCTGGAGGAGATCTCCTTTTTCAATAGCACAAATTAAAACTTTTTGGGTTGTAAAAATGACTTGTAAAAATGAAGACAATCCTAATAAAGTTTGATCTATGGGACGTAATAGAAGTTGAAATACAATCTTATCAATCACCTGAGGTTGCAACTGGATTAGGCGATGAAGAGAGTGAAGCTGAGCAAACTAGATTGCAAACATTCACTACCTCCAGAGAAAACAAAATCAAGAATGCAAAGGCATTAAGCCTTATATAAGGAGAATTAACAGACAACCTTTTTCCCATGCATAAAAAATAAAAAGACTGCAAAAGGAGCTTAGGATATTTTGAGTAAAGAATTCATAGAAGATAAAAAGGTTAGAGCTGTAAAACTTCAAGCAGTGAGAGCAAACTTTGAATACCTGAGAATGTCAAAAAGTGAAAGCTTAGATGGATATCTAACTAAATTCTTTGCAACTATGAATAACCTGAAGTCATTAAGAGAAGATATATCAGAAAACAGAATTGTGCAGAAACTGCTAATGAGTCTAAACAGAAGATATAAGTCCATTGTATCAATCATTAAGGAGGCATGAGATCTTGATATTTTGAAAGCAGAAGAAGTCATTGCTTTTGTTAAAGTCTATAATAAAAGGGAGGATCTACATGATGAAAGGGATAAGCTAACAGGAACAGAAAAAAGCTTTTTGCAGTTTAAAGGTGGGAAACAATCAAGCTTACAACTCACACAAGGGTTTTCCAAGGCAAAACTTCTCAAAGATGGCAATCACAAGATATGAGGGGATCAAATTGGACTCCAAATAAAAACTTAAATAACTACAACTATTCAAGCTGGAGCAACACTACTTAGAAAAGTAGTCAAACGAGTGTAAAGCTACAGTGTCAAGTCTGCTAGAAGCAACACTTTGGATTATGTAGACACAAAGGAAAACCAAGATGTGGAAGATGCAATCGGTTTGGCCATATTGCAAAAGAGTGTGAGAGTCATTGTCACAAACAACAAATTATGCAAAAAAAAAGAGAGTTACCACTGGAACCATGTTTTATGCTTACCATTCTGCAAGTCTGCATGATAGAAAGATATGGTTTGTGGATAGTGCCTACAACAACCACATGACTTCTCAAGAATCTAAACTAATCAATATTGATAGAACAATAACATGTAAAGTACAAATGGGCTTAGGAGACCTTGTGTAAGCAACTGGAAAAGGCACATTGGTTGTGGAAACTCAACATGGGAAAAGATACATAAAAAAGATATTGCTTGTTCCTAAATTAGAGGAAAATCTATTGAGTGTAGGCCAATTGATGGAGCATGGTTATCATATTCTTTTTGGAGGTAACAAAGTAGTAATATTTGATGATGAAAGCCTTAACAATGTTATAGTAATAGTAATCATGGGAGGAAATCGATGCTTTCCACTTTCACTTGAGTCCATCACACCTGCAGCAAGGAAAGCTTCAATGATTAGGGACTCCTAGATATGGCATAGAAGACTGGAACACTTGAATTTTGCTAGCATGAAGAAGATGCAATAGAAAGAGATGGTATGTGGACTTTCTATTCTGACAGAAGTAGAAAATGTATGTGCAGGTTGTGCTTCAGGCAAACATCACATGGAGAAATTCAACAAAGAGTAAGCGTGGAGAGCAAGTTATCCACTGGAATTAATCCACACTTATTTGTGTAGACCAATACAGAATGAATCTATGGGAGAGAACAAATACTTCATCATATTCATTGACGACTACTTAAGAATATATTGGGTATACTTTCTCAGAATCAAATCTCATGCACTAAATGTGTTCAAGAAATTTAAATCATTTGTTGAGCTACAAAGTGGATATAAATTGAAGAAGTTAAGAAGTGACAGAGGTGGTAAATATACATTAAATGAGTGAAGAATTCTATGTAAAACAAGGAATGAAGAGGCAACTGACAATTACATACTCTTCTTAATAGAATGGACTTGCAGAGAGGAGAAACAAAATAATATGTGAAATGGAAAGGTCCATGCTAATAAAGAAAGAAATGCTAGTAATCTTCTAGGCAGAAGCTGTGAATACAACTATGTATATACAGAAGAGATGTTATACAACATCAGTTATTGAAAAGACTCCATTTGAAGCTTTCATAAGAAGAAAGCCAAGAGTCAAACATCTAAAGGTGTTCAGTTACTTGTGCTACACTCATATCCCATAATCACTGAGGCAAAAATGGGATAGTAAAGCTGGAAAAGAAATGTTTATTGGATATGGTAGTTATAAAAAGGGGTATAGAGTATATGACCTGAAATCTAAGAAGATTGTTCTCTCAAGAAGTGTGATTCTCAGTGAAGATAGATTATAGAATTGGGAAAAAATCTAATGAATCAAAACCACTTGTCTCTCAATCTTGAAGGAGGTGAAATTGAAGGTGAAAATTCTGAAGAACACTCTGCTACAGCTCAACCTGATAATGTTGAATATTGCCATCCAAATTCTACAGTTGGAGAGTTAGTTGAGAATATTGATAGTGATAACAGTTAACAATCTACACCTAGCTCTACTTGAGTAAAATTAAAAACCTTGGAAGATATATATGCAAGGTGTTACATGTGCATCATAGAACCTGAGAATTATCAAGAAGCTTTTGGAGATAAAGCCTGGCAAGAGGCTATGAATGAAGAATTGGAAAAGATAGGGAAGAACAATACTTGTGAATTAATGGAGAGACCGATTGATAAACCTATGATAGGAGTGAAATGGGTGTACAAAACTAAGCTTCATCTTGATGGAACAGTATAAAAACACAAGGCTCACCTTGTAGCAAAAGGATATGCACAGAAATCTGGAATTGATTAAAATGAAACCTTTGCACTAGTAGCAAGGCTGGACACAATTTGGACTCTCATTGCACTTGCAGCACAGAAAGGGTGGAAGTTTTTTCATTTAGATGTTAAGTCAACATTCCTGAATAGTGTCCTTAAAGAAGAAGTGTATGTTGAACAACTTGAAGGGTTTAAAGTAAATAATGCAAGACACAAAGTTTACAAACTAAGGAAGCCTTATATGGACTAAAGTAGGCACCAAGGGCCTGGTATGGTGAAATTAATGGATACCTCTCTATATGCAAATTTAAAAGAAGCACAAGTGAAACTACTTTGTATATAAGGTCAGACCTAGAAGGTAATTTGATCATTGTCTCAATCTATGTTAATGACATTGTGTACACTAGCAATAGTGAAAGGCTGCTTAATGAATTTAAAAGAGAAATGATGCAGAGGTATGGGATGTTTGATCTTGGGCTCCTTCATCATTTCCTTGGCGTGAGAATACTACAAACTGATCAAGAGGTATTTATTCATCAAGGCAAATATATCAAATCTTTGCTTATTAAGTTTGGACTTGATGACAACAAACTAGCCTCCATTCCCTTGGACATTAGTGAGAAACTGAAAAAGGTGGATGGGAGTGAGTTGACCGATGAAGGACTTTATAGAAAAATAGTAGGAAGTTTACTATATTTGATAGCAACAAGACCTGATTTAATGTAAGCTTACTATCACGGTGTAAGCTTACTATCACGGTTTATGACCGGACCTACCAAAATTCTCATGGGAGCTGTAAAGAGGGTCCTAAGATACGTGCAAGAAACTCTTAGCTATGAGATTGAATATGTAAGGGATTCAGCAACTCTTATAGGATTTTGTGATGCAGATTGAGCAAGAAGTAAAGATGATAGCAAGAGCACTTCGGGCTATGCATTCAGGTTTGGAAGTGGAGCATTCTCCTAGTCCTCTATGAAATAGAACATAATAGCATTATCAACTACAAAAACTGAGTATCTCTCAACATCTGAAGCAACTGCTCAGGCCATTTGGTTACGGTTTGTTCTTGATGATTTTGGTGAAATGCAAGTTGAGGCAACACCCTTGGTTTGTGATAATATGTTAGCAATTTTAATGGCCAAAAATCCTGTTTTCCATTAAAGAACAAAACACATAAACAGGAAGTATCATTTCATAAGGGAGGCTCTGCAAAAAGGAGTAATTAATGTGAAGTTCTACAGAAGTGAAGAACAACCTGCAGACATATTTATGAAAGCATTGTCTAAAGATAGATTCAAGCAACTAAGGGTGAAGCTTGGAGTTAAACCAATTAAGAGTTTAGAAGAGGCCGTTGAAAGCTAAGCTGATTACTTGTGGTTAAAGTCTTAGAAGAAGACTACTTAAACTGTAGCAAGAAGAATGAAGAAATGGAAGGAATTCTGTTAAATCAGTTAAAGAGGCAGCTAAAACAATTATGGTAGTTATAGTTGGTTTTTACCGTTACAAATCTGTTATAAATCATTTCTTACATGTGTAAGAATCGTAATCCTTCATTAATAGATGGATAAGATGATCTTAGTTTCTAAAATAGTGGAATCAGTTACATGCAATGTGTATAAAAATAAAACTTGCTGTATTAATGCAAAAATTAAAATATAAGAATTTCTTTTCAGTCTTCTCTGCAAACTTGTTTATAATTTTATTTTCAATACCTTCAAAAAAACCAAAAACTAGAATAAGGAGATATATATATATATATATATATTTGTGTTTATCTTTTGGGAATTGTTACCTCGATTTTAGTGTCAAATGCTGAATTAGATCCTAGGCTATTTCTTAGACCTTCTTTCTGGACCAAAATTTGTAAACTTGAGAGTTGTTATTTATTATAGTGGATTTTTCTTTGAACTTGGATCTCAATTCTCAGGGTCCCTTGCCATTCTTTTTTGAAGTAGTACTAGTTAATTGAGCTGAAATCAGCTCTTTTGTTTTTCCATACGGGGGCTGCATCTCCTGTTTGATTTGTACCACTTCCTGTTTTCTTATTCTGCAGTGCCCATACATGTAGCTAGACAAAGCTTCTGTTGCTATGATCAAGTAAACTTCGGGTGAGATCTCATGTAGTGAACTAAACTCAAATAGAAAACATATGATTGAATAGTGGATGACAATTAAAAATAGAGCTGTGACATTAACTTCCTTTCATCGGCGTTCATTTGATTGGTGGGAGGTCATTTGTTTGATCATTGGACCCTGTGGTTGGAATGGTAATTAATCTTTAAGGAATGACATATGTGGCCCTGGAATCTGATCATATTCTGAACGTTTGTTGGGTGAGAAAGAGAATTACTGCTACTGCTAAGCTTTGTACTTGCTTCCTTGCTATGAAACTGGAAGAAATATTTTTTACATTTTAACGCAGCTATTATTGTATAGTGGGTGTGTACTGGCGTGCTTTATTTAATAATTGTAAACACTAGCATTAGTTTCTTGGAAACCCTGCGGGAAATAACCAGGAGGTTTGTCATTTACTATAAATTATTTGAGTGCAGGCTTTGTGGCTTTTTCGCCTGTCCTAAAGTCAACGGTACCACATGCTCCGAAATTTACTCCATGGAATTTTCGTCATAAATAGAATGTTCAAGATGGTGCTCTTTGCGTTAAAATATCCTCGATTTTGTGGGTGTAGCTTCTCTCTGGCTTTGTTAAAACAGATAACAGATAGCAATCTAGCCTACCAAATATAGATCGAACAATTCTTTGAGGTTATCATGGCTGCTTCTTATTCACGTACTAGCACTCGGTGGAAATATGATGTCTTCCTCAGTTTCAGAGGTGAAGACACCCGGAAGAGTTTTACTGACCATCTTTATACTGCCCTGTGTCACAAAGGAGTCATCACTTTTAGAGATGATCAAGAACTTGAGAGAGGGAATGAAATTTCCCGTGAACTTCTTCAAGCAATACAAGATTCAAGGTTTTCAGTGATAGTTTTCTCAAGAAACTATACTTCTTCTACATGGTGCTTGAACGAACTAGTAAAAATTGTGGAATGCATGAAACAAGGTAGACAAACAGTTATTCCAGTTTTCTATGATGTAGATCCTTCTGAAGTAAGGAATCAGACAGGGAGACTTCAACAGGCCTTTGCTGATCATGAAGAGGTTTTCAAAGACAACATTGAGAAGGTGCAGACCTGGAGGATGGCGATGAAACTAGTGGGCAATCTTTCTGGATGGGATTTGCAGGATAGGTAACCAAAACACATCTTCTTTTTCTCATGTTTTGTGTTTGTGTGTTTGCTAATTGAGGAAAAACCCTTTAATATGTTGTCTGAAATTTATACCTCAGCATGCAAGTTGTTGATCTGTGCCAATTTGACTCATGTTTGGTAACCTTGTGAGTATTTCGTCTGCAGGCACGAGTCAGAGTTTATTCAAGGCATTGTTGAAGAGATAGTATGCAAGTTGAGAAAATCAAGTTACAGCATGTCATGGGTAACCGAGAACTTAGTTGGAATGGATTGGCGTTTGGAGGAAATGAGTTTATATTTAGGAGTAGAGCAGCTGAATGATGTTCATGTTATAGGGATCTGTGGGATGGGTGGAATAGGTAAGACGACCATTGCTCGAGCGGTCTATGAGAAGATGCTGGGTCATTTTGAAGGCAGCAGCTTTCTTGCAAATGTTACAGAAGTTGAGGAGAAACATGGTTTAGTTCGCTTACAGGAACAACTTCTTTCAGACATGTTGATGGAAAGATGGACCAAAATCTCTGATGTTTACAGAGGAATGAATGAAATAAGGGCTAGGCTGCGTTCTAGAATGGTTCTTGTTGTTCTTGATGATGTTGATCAATTGTTCCATTTAGAATCTTTAGTTGGAGATCGAAATTGGTTTGACAATGGAAGTAGAGTCATAATAACCACAAGAGATGTTCTTCTGAAACAATTTGGAGTTGATAAAATATATAGAGTTGCAAGTTTAAATGACATCGAAGCCGTTCAACTCTTTTGTCTGAAAGCCTTCAGAAGTTATTGTCCCCCGGAAGATTATGTGCTTCAGACCATCCAAGTAGTAAAGTATGCAGATGGCCTTCCATTAGCTCTCCATGTTTTGGGTTCATTTTTTTCTGGGATCAGATCTGTAGAATTGTGGAACCATTCATTGAAAAGACTGAAAGATATCCCAGATAAAGGAATTCTAGATAAACTTAAAATAAGTTTTGATGGACTTAACGAAGTAGAGAGGAAAATATTTCTAGACATTGCTTGTTTTTTCAACGGGTGGGAAGAAGATCGTGTGACAAAATTAATGGAAAGTTTCCATCCACAGATTGGAATAAGGATTCTTGTAGACAAATTTCTCATAAATATTTCAGATAACAGAGTATGGATGCATGACTTGCTTCAAGAAATGGGTCGACAAATTGTCAAGAAAGAGTCTCATGAAGAACCTGGAAAACGCACTAGGTTGTGGCTCTGTGAGGATGTCATTCACGTTTTGCTAAATAATACGGTAAATAACTTACTGTTACAACCACAATTCTATGTATCAGATTTTGAGTTTCCCTTTTCCTGTTCATCATTCCTATTTATTAACTTTACTGTTCAGGGAACCGACAAAGTTGAAGGCATCTTCCTGAATTCAAATATCGAAGTAGATGGACTATACTTAAGTGCTGAATCGATAATGAAGATGAAAAGGTTAAGAATTCTCAAACTCCAAAATATAAACCTTTCCCAGGATATTAAATATCTCTCCAATGAGTTAAGATATCTTGAATGGTGCCGATATCCTTTCAAATCATTGCCATCAACTTTTCAACCGGATAAACTTGTTGAGCTCCACATGCATCATAGCAGCATTAAACAATTATGGGAGGGAGTGAGAGTACGCCTACTTCTATTTTGTTACTTCAAATTCAGTAATGTATTTAGAGTATCATCATTCTGATTTTCTTTCTATATCTTTTGACAGCCTTTAAAGTTGCTTAGAGCTATTGATCTCAGACACTCCCGAAACTTCATAAAGACTCCAGACTTCAGACAAGTTCCAAATCTTGAGAAGCTGAATCTTGAGGGTTGCAGAAAACTGGTTAAGATTGACGACTCTATTGGAATTCTGAAAGGGCTTGTTTTCATGAATTTGAAGGACTGCGTAAAGCTTGCCTGTCTTCCAACAAACATATGTGAGTTGAAGACCCTCAGAATTCTTAACTTGTATGGATGCTTCAAACTTGAAAAATTGCCTGAGATGTTGGGAAATGTAATGAATCTGGAGGAGCTTGATGTAGGCAGAACTGCTATAACACAACTGCCATCAACCTTTGGTCTCTGGAAAAAACTTAAGGTGCTATCTTTTGATGGATGCAAGGGACCAGCACCTAAATCATGTTATTCTCTCTTCTCCTTCCGGTCACTTCCAAGAAATCCTTGTCCAATTACTTTGATGCTGTCCTCTCTGTCAGCACTATCCTCTTTGACAAAGCTAAATCTAAGCAACTGCAATCTCATGGAAGGAGAACTTCCTAATGATATGAGCTGCTTCCCATCATTGGAAGAATTAGACCTTAACGGAAATAACTTTGTTAGAATACCTTCAAGCATCAGTCGGCTCTCTAAACTTAAAAGCCTCAGGTTAGGCAATTGCAAGAAGCTTCAGTCACTTCCGGATCTTCCATCAAGGCTTGAATATCTTGGGGTAGATGGTTGCGCTTTGTTGGGAACTCTTCCAAATCTATTTGAAGAATGTGCCCGCTCAAAGTTTTTGTCCTTGATTTTTATGAACTGCTCCAAGTTGACTGATTATCAAGGGAATATCAGCACGGGTTTGACATGGCTTAAATATTACCTCCATTTCTTGTTGAAAAGCGGCCATCAGGTCTCTATCTCTCCCCCCCCTCACTTCACAGACCAAGCTTTTTCTATATTTTTCTTGTGTGTTAAAATTTTTGTGTTGTGTATTGAAATAGGTTATGATTTTGGTGCAGGGTCATCCAGCCTCTTGGTTTTTTACCTGTTTTCCAGGAAGTGAAATTCCCAGTTGGTTTCACCATAAGAGCGTGGGTCATTCTTTAACAATGCGGCTACTTCCTTATGAGCATTGGTCCAGCAGTAAGTGGATGGGATTAGCTGTTTGTGCATTCTTTGAAGAGCTTGATTGTGGTGATTCATGTCTTATTACATTGAACTTCGATATCAAAGGCTTCAAATCTAGGCGCTACTTTCTAGAGTACCCTGAAGGTTCAACATTTATGTCAAATCAGGTTTTCTTTATCTTCTTTCCCAGAGGCAAGTTTCCGGAACCACTTGCTGTGTCTAATACTACTTCTCAGCCCATTGAGGTGGAGTTCCGGTCATCTATTCAAGAAAGAAACACCAACAATGAGTTTCAGGTTCTTTCTGCCCGAGTCATGAATTGGGGGTTCCGCATGGTCTACGAGGAAGACACTGTGCAGTTCAACGAACCGAATACAAGTGTCGACTCTATCAATGGATTGCATTCTGAAGATTTGAGGATATTGGATGAGAACAACTCCATCATCCCATGCAAAAATATTGAGGGCAAATGCCTCCCAGAATAAACTGTGAAAGTAATGCCTTGCCACCTGATTTTCCCTGCCCTTCAGATCCAATTCTTTCAGGGTTTTGATAGAACTTGATCCCTGACAAAAATATTGGATATATTTCTTCTTCTTCTATATATTTCTAGTTTTTATCTTAATTCCTGTGTTGATACCTAGGATCACTTTAGTATTTTTCTTAACAATTTAATAACTACATGTACTTATTTATATTTATTCTCAACTAAAACACTATCTACGTTGTGTTTTATAAGAAGAATCACACTAAATTGTTTTTTTTTTTAATTCCTCTTTAATATTGTCAACACAATTAAAAAAACTTGGGTAGAAACTGTTTATATGAATAGCATAGCCACCGCCATTTTTTTTATTGGATCATTTTGCTTTCTAGTTTGGTATTGTACTTCTGGTTCAAACCTTTTTTTTTTATTAACATCTGTTTTTTTTTTCCTTAATTGATCCATTTGCTTAGTTTGGTTTTACAAAATTGACACTTAATAATATGAAATAAAAAAAAATATTAAAAGAAAGGATGGAAATGCAACATGGGTGAGACTTTTTTATTCATTAGCATCCTTCATTTTTTTTTTGTTTTTGATTGGGTCCTTTAAGAAGTGTAGTTTAGTTTTGCAAGTTTAATGCTTGGCAAACCATAAGATGATTTTTAAAATCATGAGCATGAAAGATAATGTATAATTAAAAAAATAATAAAAATATAACACGGGAGAAATACACAATCTAATATGGATTGCAATAGTTATCCATTTTTTTTTCTTAATTTTTTTTCACTTGATTTGTTTTTATTCTCAATTTAATCTTTTTATGTTAAGTTTATTTGAGATTGGTTTTGATGTTTGCTTTGTTGATTTTAAGTATAATTATTGCAAAGTTAAGAATAAGTTTGGATGCAAAGTTAATGTTCAATTTTAAAAAATAAAATAAAATTTTATTGATTCAAACCAATTAAAACTTTAGAGATTCTATTTGAAATTAAAATAAATATTTAACATTATTTTTTCTAAGAAATAACAGCTAAATAATATATTTATCTTGTTTTATTTATTAAGAGTAAAATAATATTTTTAGCTTAATCTATATATAAGTTCTTTATATTCAGGTTAAACAATCTATTTTTACAAATCAATTAAGAAGAATTCTAGTCTTCTTATCTTTTTTATTCGTATTTATTTTATATTAATTAAATTGTTTCAAGATGATATTAGAGCTAGTTTTATAGAATGAGAATATTTTTTTTGAGGTGATATTTTGTCTTATAATTTTGTAAAATCTGGTATTTTGTCTTTCCTTTAACTTCTATAATTTGGAATTTGCATTCTATTTCTACAATTATTCTGGTATTTTATCTTCCCTTTAGTTTTTGTAATTTTGTATTTGTGTTCTGATCAATACTTAAATGTGTATTTTTATCAATATTTTATATTATCATTTTGCACTTGAAGTATCAATAACTCAACTAAAACATGTTTTATAATAACATATCTAATAATATAAGATACCTTTAATTTGTCATAAATATTCATTTTAGATGCAAGCCTATCGCATTAAATCTAGATTCATAACATATCTAATAACATATCAATAACTCCTAACTAAAACATATTTTATAATAACATATTTAATAATATAAGATACCTTTAATTTGTGGTAAATGTTCATTTTAGATGCAAACATATTACATTAAATCTAGATTAGTCATTTAATAAGCAAAATATTAAAGAGTGAACAAGATAACAAATATAAAACATATTAGTACCAAGCATTAAAGTCCATGTTAAGTTTATACTATACTTATTCTTACACCATGTGTAATATTTTCACATTGACATAATAAACTTAACTAAACATAATAAAAGAGAGAAATATAAATAAACAAGATAATAATATAAATAATATAAAAGTTACCTAAGTAAAGTAAAGGAAATGAAAGACATAAACAAGATATTAATGAAAATAAAACTTAAGCATTACAAAAATACAAAGAGAGAAAGTAAAAGTATGATCTTGATCTGGAGACCAAGATGTCTAATTATATGGAAAATACCTCCCTTTATAGGCCAAAATTAGGAATTATTGATTTGATGACCAATTGATGAGTAGGTGACCAACTCTTGACTTAGTGACAATCCTTATCTTCTTTTATCTGCCTAAAATGTCAATGATAACGTTAGAATTAGAATAACTTAAAAACATAAAAGTTATAGGCAATTGTCTCAGCTTTTTAGGAAAAAAATAGAGATTATTTGGACTTCTAGAACTCCAGATATAGGTCAAACACTAAACAGTGTTGGGGCTATAGGGTAGATTCAAACTTTTTTCTTGTTGCTATAATTTAGACTTGAAAATGACTTTTTTAAATTTTGGGCTCCATATGAAAGTTGTAGGCCTATGTCTTACCTTTACATCCATAATAGGCCTGCATTTAAAATGAACATTTACCATAAATTAAAGGTATCTTATATTAATAGATATATTATTATAAAACATGCTTTAGTTAAGGAGTTATTGATACTTCAAGTGCAAAATGATGATATAAAACCTTAATAAAAATACAATTTTAAATACTAATCAATATGCATTGTGAAGAGAAAACTAAATGTGAAAAAGAAAGTCTTTTTAGCTGAACAAGCAAGTGTCATTCTTCAGAACAATAATGTTTTGAAATATAAAGACCCTGGTTGTCCTACAATTTCTTGCTTTATTGGAGAACATAAAATTGAAAGAGCCTTACTTGATCTTGGAGGTAGTGTAAATTTACTTTCATATTTAGTTTTTTAGAGTCTCAATCTAGGTGAGTTAAAACTAACTTTTGTAATTTTTTTACTTGCTGATAGGTCTGTATAAGTTCTTAGAGGAATAGTTGAAGATGTGTTAGTACAAGTCAATAAATTCATTTATCCTGCGGATTTTATTGTTTTAGACACACAAGCTGTTAAAGCATGTAATTCATTTCTTGTTATTTTAGGACATCCATTTCTTGCAACTTCTAACGTATTGATTAATTGTAGGAATGGACTGATGAAACTATCATTTGGAAACATGACATTGGAGATGAATATTTTCAACATTTGCAAACAATCTAGAGATGATAATGATTCACAAGAAGTAGATCTTATTGATGAATTAGTTTATGATCAATTTGAATCTACTGTGAGAAGAATAAAGTTTGATGAATCTGAAGATGTGCAAATAATTTATTCTTAGGAATATATCATAGATGAAAAAGGCACCGAAAATATTGATGCAAATCTTTTGTCAAGAGTAACAACAAATTCGACATATGACATTACACCAATCGATGATTACTTTCCTAGTGAATCTTTACTTTCTCTTAATCCAATGCCTTGGTATGATAAAAATATTGATTTTCTTGCTTCAGAAGATTTGTCAACTTATTAGAGTACTCATGATCAAGATGGAGCAGTCCATTTATTGAGAAACATGTGTATCCTTATAGGACCTCTGATATTGAGAATCTAAAGAATGACTATGTTTTTAAGGTAAATGAATATCGTTTGAAAGTTTGCTTTGATAATTTTCCTAGTAAAAATGAATCCATTGGTTTGAATGATTCTATAGATAAAGGTTGATTATTTTGTTTGTCTCACATTGTTTTCATGTTTTTTTTTGTGATTTTTGGTTTGCTAGTCTTTCACGGTTAAATAGTGGATAACGGTACTCCGTATCTTAAATCGATTCTTTTAGTTTCCCATGATAACTAATATCTGTGTATATTTTTGTTCAATTCTTTGTTTTTTTTTATTTATATCTCATTTCTACTTCTCATCTTAAAAAAATGGACACCACTCTTAAAAAATTAAAAAAATATTTTCCCGCTTTACCTTAAAATGAGGTTATAAAAATTTACCAAGCTAGGTGTGCAAGATTGAGGTCGTTAATGAACCATAGAATTCTTGAAGAGATTTGCTAGATAATTGAAATAAAAGTCCAATTATCAGGTGAGTCTTCTAATTTTTTCATTTCACACATGCTTGGAACAAGTAAAAACACTTTTGCAAAGAAACATCATGCAAACCGACTGAAATCTGCCATCGATGTGCTAGATGGAGTTGCAATACACAATGTCATTTTTTAGGAATAATATCTATAAACCTTGAAGATAAAATACTATTCATTAAGGATGACATGAGTAAGGGGTCTTTAAATAATTTTTTATTGACTCTTGAGGCACCTCCTAGTGAAGATGTGCATCGTACAATTCATGATTTATGACCATTATTCCATAAAAAACATATTCGATATAGTCTTGGGAATCTGATAAAAGAAACCTTGTTTGCTGGTTTTTAAGAAAACTGGATAGGAAGTCTATCTTCAACCCATAGAGGGTGTTTAAGTTGTTCTTGGATGTAAAACCAAGAGAAGAAGTGAGCCACAATCATAACTATGATTTGAGTCTTAGTTTGTAAAAAATTATGTCTTTTGGTTTTATTAATAATATAATAATTGTGTTTTGTTGTTTCTTATATTTGTTTAAGTGTGTTTCAGGTTTGTTAGTATTTAGTGTTTTAGGTTTTGTCTTCTATACTTTATCTTTCTATCTTAGAACATTGAGGACAATGTCTGATTTTGGTTAGGGGGAGAGGATAGTAGTTGATATTAAAAAAAAAAACTAACTGTGTTTTCTATTTCATAAACCATTTACAAATTATTGTTACTAAGATGACAAAGTAAGGAGAAATTTTATTGACTCTTGAGACGTATCTTGGTTAACATTTTTCAATGATTATTTGCAATATTCATAACAAGGTCTATCATAATACTTCTTGAAATATTCAGATTTACAAACTCTAAACATTGTTATTAGTAAATTCTGCTCATATACTTATTTAATATCTATTCTTAAACCTTAATTTTCACACACATACTTTAACATATGATTATAGGTTGCAGATTGGATTATTACATTATTTATGTTCTTTTGTTAAAGGTAACAACTAAAGGAAACGGATAGTTTATAATTTAGAAAAAAAACAAAAAATAAAAAGCAAAATAAAAATAAAAATAATGAGAATAAACATGTAGATAAGTTTGGTTTCGTAGCCTTCCTAACTTAAGCAATTATGCTCGAAGGGGTATTTTAACACCTAATACCTTAAAGTTAACTTACTTACTTGGGAGCTATTAGATCAATGCTTGTTACATGAGTTGAGGATAAAAGCTTAAAGGAATTAAACATTACACTATTTACGTATCAGTATTTGCAACTTGAGTTACTAAGCTCGTAGGGGTGTCTCAACACCTAATACCCTAAGACCAACTGGTCTAGAAATCATTAGCTGAAAGCTCGTCACATGGGTTAAAGGTGCATTGTGTTTTAAGTTACATATATACATATATATATTAAAAAAAAAGAAAAAAAAATTTCAACCTAAGAAAGTTAACCTTAAATATTAGAATGAAAATTTTATTTTCTTCCAATAAAAGCCCTATAACTATTTGTTGATATATTGAGCACAGAAAAAAGTTTTATTAATATCTTGTTTAAGAGGTAATAAGTAAATATATAAATTTAATGAGAGTTTGTTTATCCTAATAGATTAATAGAAGTTGAATAATGAATAATTTGCTTTGTGGAATTTGCAAATAATTTTTCTATTTCAACGCTTTAATTACTAGAGATTAGTAATAAGCTGGTTGAGAGGTGTGATTAGTACTTCAAAGTATATTTTTATCAAGGTTTTATATCATCATTTTGCACTTGAAGTATCAATAACTTCTTAACTAAAACATGTTTTATAACAATATATCTAATAATATAAGATGCCTTTAATTTGTGGTAAATATTTATTTTAAATGCAAGCCTATCACATAAATGAAAGGATTAATTGATGAGTTTAAGAACTGAAATTGAAAGCATAAAGAGATGGCTAAACTTAGAAAAGAGATGTTGGTGTAGTTCAAACCAAAACACTGTTCGGTAATTGGGTCATATCTGGAGCTGCAGATCTTGGATTTGAATCTACTTTATATAGATGGAAAGGTAAGACATAGACTTATAATTTTCATGGGAGCCAAAGATTTAAAAAGGTTATTTTCAAGTCTAAATTATAGCAACAATGAAGAAGTCCAAATTTATCCAACAGCCTAAACATTGTTTAGTTTTTGACTTATATCTAGAGTTATAGAAGTCCAAATGATCTCTATTTTGTTTCCTGAAATGCTGAGAAAATTTCCTACAACTTTTATTTTTTAAATGGTTTAAATTCTGATGTTATTAATGATGTTTTGGGTAGACAAAAGAAGATAAGGATTGTCATCAAGTTAAGAGTTGGTCACCCACTTATTAATTAATCATCAAATCAATAGTTCCTAATTTTGGCCTATAAAAGAAGGCATTTGCTATGCATTTAAGCATCTTGATTTCCAGACCAAGATCATACTTTTGCTTTCTCTCTTTGTATTTTTGTAATGCTTAAGTTTTATTTTTATTAATATCTTGTTTATGCCTTTTATTTCCTTTACTTAGGTAACTTTTATCTTATTTATGTCCTTATCTTGTTTATTTATATTTCTCTCTTTTATTATGTTTAGTTAAGTTTATTATGTCTAGGTGAAAAGGTTATACTAATGGTGTAAGAATAAATATAGTATAAACTTAACATGGATTTTAATGTTTGATACTAACATGTTTTATATTTGTTATCTTATTCACTTTTAATAATTTGTTTGTTAAATGACTAATCTAGATTTATGTTGTATAACATTTGGTAGAATAAATACTTAGCACTTTCATAGCCCATACTGTATGGTATAACCGACACCTAAGCTATGAAAGAAACTTGATTTATTATTAACATAAGTTATAATCATAGACAACATTTACAAGTATTAGCATTAATAAAATAAGATAACTAATGTAATCATGTTAAAAATTTATAATCTGATTGAAATTTCTTTATGTGTGGTTTTCAATTGAATAATAAGAAGTTATACTATACTTGTTTGACATATCATTAATGGATCCTCTAATCTTGACATTTGTTGTTATCATTGTTTAATCCTTATGTTAATCTTCCATCTCAAAGTTCTAATCAACTTTTTCTTCTTCTTTTTGTTCTTCTTCTATTATTATTATTATTAATATTTCTACTACTACTACTACTACTACTACTACTACTATTATTATTATTATTATTACTATTAGTAGTAGTAGTATTATTATTGTTATTATTGTTGTTGTTATATTATTGTTGTTTATATTTTATATAATTAACCTTCATGTGGTTCGACTCTAGTCTTGCCGGGTTATTTATTACTTCAACACTCCTACACTTCGAAGAAGACATTAAATTTTTTGGTCGTGTCAGTTATGTTTCATCTTTTTGTTTAAGATTTTTGGCATCCACAGAAGCGTTAGGAGATTTGAACACTTGCGATATTTTCAATTGTAGTGGATGTAAATTGACAAAATTTTTCTATTTACCTTTTAATCAAAGTTTTTTTTTTCTTCTTCACCTTTTGATTTGATTCATTCTAATATATGAAGACCTTCTCTTATTGCCACAAAAGAAGGGTCATGATATTATGTTTCATTTATTGATGATCATACTTGTTAATGTTCTGTTTATTTAATGAAATAACGTTTTGAATTCTATGAGATATATATAACCTTTCGAGCTCTTATGAAAGCTTAATATTTTACTATAATCAAATGCTTTAGGTGTGATTTAAGTAGGAAATACACTTCTAATAAAAATGATCAATTGCTTATCTTATATGGAACCATTCACTAAATTTCATGTACAGATGCTCCTGAGCAAAAATGTGTTGCTGAAAGAATGGTGTTGCTGAAAGAAAGCATAGGTATATTGTCAAAACTACTCATTCTCTTTTGTTTTCTGCTTCTGTTCCTAATGAGTTCTGGGGAGAAGTTTTTTTACTACTGTAAAATTGATTAATATAATCCCATCTTTTTATAATTAAGGTTTTTCTTATTTTGAAAAATTATATGGTAATGTTCCTTATTATTCTACCTTTAGAGTTTTTTATTGTACTTGTTTCATTTTTTGTCTATGCAAAACACAATAAATTATCCTCTTGATCTGCTATTTGTTTCTTTCTAGGTTATGATGAAGGTAAAAAGGGGTATCATTATTTTGATCCAATAACTCAGAAACTTTATATGCCTCATCATGTTGTCTTTCTCGAGCATATACCTTTCTTTTCTATTCCATCTACTACTCATGGCTTGACTACATCTGATATTATTTGTATAGATCCCTTTTCTAAGGATTCTAATAGTTTATCATCTCAGGTTCCTAGTATTTTAGATACCCGTTCCTATGTTCGACTAATTTATACTCAACATTTTACAGGTACTGACACTTCACTCTCCGGCATACTTGAAGCTTTATTTTCATCTATAACCTCTCAAGCTTTTTCTTAGATTGTGGATCTACCTTTACGTCAATCCACATGCAATCATAAGTCCACAAAACTACCAAATTTTGCCTATTCTTGTTATTCTTTATCTTTTACTTTCTTTTTAGCTTCTATTCATTCTCTTTGAGCCCTTTTCCTATATAGAGATAATTCTTGATCCTCTTTGGCAGCAAGTTATAGATGATGAACTTTCTACTTTGCGTAAGATATATATTTAAGATTTGGTTCCTCTACCTCCTGATAAGAGTGTTGTTGGTTGTCGTTAAGTGTACAAGATCAACTCTAATTTTGATGGGTCTATTGAGTGATACAAAGCTAAGTTGGATGCAAAATGATACTCTCAACAGTATGGTATGTGATCGATACTTAAAAGTGTATTTCTATCAAGGTTTTATATCATCATTTTGCACTTGAAGTATCAATAACTCTTTAACTAAAGCATGTTTTATAATAATATATCTACTAATATAAGATACCTTTAATTTATGGTAAATATTTATTGTAAATGTAGGCCTATCACATAAATGAAAGGATTGATTGATGAATTTAAGAATTGAAATTGAAAGCATAAAGAGATGACCAAACTTAGAAAAGAGATGTCGGTGCAGTCCAAACCGGAACGCTATTCAGTAATTAGATCATATCTAGAGCCATATAGATTTAAAAGTGTATTTCTATCAAGGTTTTATATCATCATTTTGCATTTGAAGTATCAATAACGCTTTAACTAAAGCATGTTTTATAATAATATATCTACTAATATAAGATACCTTTAATTTATGGTAAATATTTATTGTAAATGTAGGCCTATCACATAAATGAAAGGATTGATTGATGAATTTAAGAATTGAAATTGAAAGCATAAAGAGATGACCAAACTTAGAAAAGAGATGTCGGTGAAGTCCAAACCGGAACGCTATTCAGTAATTAGATCATATCTAGAGCCATATAGATTTAAAAGTGTATTTCTATCAAGGTTTTATATCATCATTTTGCACTTGAAGTATCAATAGCTCTTTAACTAAAACATGTTTTATAATAATATATCTACTAATATAAGATACCTTTAATTTATGGTAAATATTCATTGTAAATGTAGGCCTATCACATAAATGAAAGGATTGATTGATAAATTTAAGAATTGAAATTGAAAGCACAAAGAGATGGCCAAACTTAGAAAAGAGATGTCGATGCAGTCCAAACCGGAACGCTATTCAGTAATTAGATCATATCTAGAGCCATATATCTTAGATTTAGGTCTACTTTATATGGATGGAAAGGTAAGACATAGGTCTACAACTTTTATATGGAGCCTAAGATCTAAAAAGGTTATTTTCAAGTTCAAATTAGAGCAACAACAAAGACGTCCGAATCTGTCCTCCAGCCCGAGCACTGTTCAGTATTTTGGCCATATCTAGAGTTCTAGAAGTCGAAATAATCTGAATTTTTACACAAGATAGCTGAGATAATTTCCTATAACTTTTATGTTTTCAAGTAGTTTTAATTTTGACGTTATCAATGACATTTTAGGCAGACAAAAAAAGATAAGGATTGTCACCAAGTCAAGAGTTGGCCACTTACTCATCAATTAGTCATCAAATTAATAGTTCTCAATTTTGGCCTATAAAAGGAGGCATTTTCCATGTATTTAGACATCTTGATGTCCAGATCAAGATCATGTTCTTGCTTTCTCTCTTTGTATTTTTTGTAATGTTTATGCTTTGTTTTCATTAATATCAAGTTTATGCCTTTCCTTTCCTTTCCTTTACTTAGTTAACTTTTATCTTATTTATGTTCTTATTTTGTTATCTATTTTTCTTTCTTTTATTATATCTAGCTAAGTTTATTATATCAAGGTGAAAAAGTTACACTAATGGTGTAACAATAAGTATATTATAAACTTCATATAAACTTTAATATTTGATACTAACATGTTTTATATTTATTATTTTGTTCACTCTTTAATACTTTGCTTGTTAAATGACTAATCTTGATTTATGTTGTATAACCCTTGGTACAACAAATGCTTGGTACTTTCATAGCCTATACTGTATGGTATAACCGACACCTGAGCTATGAAAGAAACTTGATTTGTTGTTAACATAAGTTATAATCATGAATGCTTGATGAAATTTACAAGTATTAGCATTAACTGAATAAGATGACTAATGTAATCATGTTAACAATCTATAATCTGATTGGAACTTCCTTTGAATATGGTTTCCAATTGAATAATAAAAGTTTATACTATACTTGTTTGACATATCATTAGTGGATCCTCTAACCTTGACATTGTTTGTTATCATTATTTAATCCTTACATTAATTTTCCATCTTAAAGTTCTCATCAACTTTTCTTCTTTTCTTTTATTGTTGTTGTTGTTATTATTATTATTATTATTACTACTACTACTACTAGTAGTATTATTATTAGTATTATTATTGCTACTACTATTATTGTTGTTGTTATTATTACTATTGTTGTTGTTTATAATTTGTACAATTAACCTCCTTATAGTTCGATCCCGGTCTTGCCGGGTTATTTATTACTTCGACACTCCTACATTTGGGAGAAGACATCGATCTTTTAGTCGTGTCAGTATGGATTGTGAGGAGACATATGCCCCTATTGCAAAAATAATTACTATTCATACTCTTATTGTTGTAGCTTCAATTCATCAATGACATATCTCACAACTTGATGTTAAAAATGTCTTCTTAAATAGAGATCTTCTAGAAGAAGTTTATATGATGCCTTCTTTTAGTGTTTCACATGACTCTAGTTATGTACATAAGTTCAAGAAAGTGTTATATGGTTTCAAACAAGCTCCTTGTGCTTGGTTTGAGAAGTTTTCTATTTTGATCTCATCTCTTAGATCTGTTTATAGTAGTCATGACTCTGCTCTTTCTATTAAGTGTAGTGATGTAGGTCATATCATTTTGTCTTTATATATTGATGACATGATTATTAATGATAATGACATTGATGGTATCTTAGGTTTGAAGACAGAGCTGGCTAGATAGTTTGAAATAAAGGATTTGGGTTCTTTTTTATATTTCCTAGGTATTAAGGTAGTTTACTTACCTAGAGGTTACCTTTTTTCTTAGTCAAAATATGTTGCATATATTCATAAGTAGGTTAGACTTACTGATAATAAGATTGTAGACACTCCTATTGAAGTTAATGCAAGGTATTGTTCTTCTAATGATTTACCTTTGACAGATCCTAGTTTATATCATACTATTGTTGGGAGCTTGGTATACCTTAACATTACTCGTCTATATATTGCATATATTGTTCATATTGTTAGTCAGTTTATTGCTTCTTCTATTATTGTTCACTAGGAAGTTGTTCTTTGTATTTTGCGATATCTTCGAGGTACAATCTTTCAAAGCATTTTACTTTCATCCACCTCTTTCTTGGAGCTATGTGCATACTCTGATGTTGATCATGACAGTGATCTCACAAATCACATATCAGTTACAGGTTTTTATATCTTTCTAGGTGATTCTCTTATTTCTTGGAAGAGCAAGAAATAATCTATTATTTCTCAATCCTCAACCAAAATAGAATATCATGCTATGACATCTACTACTAAAGAGATTATTTGGTTACATTGGTTACTTGCGGATATGAGAGTTTCGCTCTCTCATTCTACTCATATGGATTGTGACAATTAGAGTCCTATTTAGATTGCTCACAACTCAATTTTTCATGAATGAACTAAGCATATTGAGATTGATTGTCATCTTACTCATCATCATCTCAGGCATTCCACTATTACTTTGCCTTTTGTTTCTTTTTCCTTGTAGATTGCAAATTGCAGATTTCTTTACTAAGTCACATTTCATTTCTTGTTTTTGTTTTCTAGGTGACAAACTCTCAATGTTTGTAGTTGTCGCATTGTGAGTTTATATATATAAGCTCTTTGTATTTATGTTAAATAATGTACTTTTTACAAATCAATTAAGAAGAATTATAGTGTTATTTTCTTTAATATTCATATTTATTTTGTGTTAATTGAATTGTTTCAACAATAACATCTTTATCTTAACTTGTGATTTAATCTTTGGTTGTAATAGACATATTTATTATAATTTATTTATACATACAATTCTCAATTTATTTTTTAAAACACACATATAAACTTTTTAAATTTGTAATTAAATCATTTTATGATAAAAGCAACATTAACAATACTGCACTTTTTCTTGGCATTGGAAAAAAAAAAAAGAAGCCCGCCATTCCACCGCGTAGCGCAGAAAATGAAACCAGTGAAATAATATTGTATTTTAATTGTAATTGCAAAAGAGTGAATTTTAACTTTATGAATATATCTTGAGTCAACTTTTTAAATATAATATTTGAATCTATTAAAATAAAATCCATTACATATATTCAGATTTGAAGGTAATATAAAATCATTTGGATGAAGGGAGAAAATGATTTGGTTGGAGGACGCGTTCGTATTAACAAGTTGTTGAAAGCGCGAAAGTGCTAAAGCTCGTTTTCAATACATGTAAAGAAAGACTCAAATCAAAGTCAATGAAAGAAGGCAAACTATATACAGAAACCCTATGCTAAGGAACCTCAGGTGGACGGACGGCTTGTAAGTTCCAATTCTACGACTTCAATCGGCTTCCAGATCGATTTTTTCGTAGTATTGTCCAGGTAAATCTGTTTGTTTGACTTGCACAATTGCTCACTATGAAAAAGCCTCACCTCCTCAACTAAGCGTGCGTATTTCTTAACTTATCGTTTTCATTGACTCTTTCTGATTAACTGACAGCTTTCGATTCAAGTCTAAGGTCACAGTTTCGATACCCAAGTGAGAATGAAGGTGAGTTTTCCCTCTAGTATCTGTTTCTTGGAAAAACTTGGCCATTACCACGCTTTCATTTGACTAATTTCTTGGTTCTTGTATATAAAAAAAACATCGATCTCATCTTGTGATTTTTTGGGACTACTTGGCTCAGAGTGTCAATTTACTCTGTGGAATTTATATATAATATGGTTCTGCTATATATTTTCTGTAAATATTTTAGAGAATCTCTGTGATGTGGTCTAGGCAAGCGTTAATAATCATGGGAAAAGTTTCAAAATTAATTTGTAAGTTTCTTTACACCCCAAACTCAAAGGGAGCTTCAGAACACATACCTAAGGAGAAAGACTGGACTAACTCTTATTTTAGTACCACCCCTGTATATGTATGGCCAAGGAAATCAAGCATCTTGTCGAGCTTTCTTGATTTCTTAGCTCATGTAACTTTGTAGCTGTGCATAATTTCTTTGAAGGAAGTGTGCTTGGACTTTTCACATTGCTTTTCGGAAAACTAGGTCCTTGTCTGCAGCTGGTGTGATTTTTTTCATGGAAAATCAGGATGTTTCCTATTTGTAACCTTTACTCTCTTTTGCAGAAGGTATTTCTCAAATTGGACGTGCACGATGAGGAGGGAAAGCAGAAGGCTGTGAAACGGGTTTCGAGCTTTTCAGGTGATCAGAAAATTGTAGAAATTTAGGAGGTTTTAGGAGGATCAAAAGCCCGTGAAACTAATCTATGTCCATGTTGCTTGATGATGGCAAATGAGATACGTAATTCTCAATAAGATCATAGCTAGAAGACCCAAACCCAGCCTACCTGGCCATGACTCGACCTAAGGCTCAGGTTATGGTTTGAGGGAGTTAACCACGTCAATGCAAGACAGAAACATTTTAAGATTTTTTGAAAACATCGAACCCTATCTCACGCCTAATATTGCATGTGCAGGTAGCGACTCCATTTCCATGGACATGACGGTAAATGGTGATGCTGATCCTGTTGCTGTTGTAAATGAATTAAGGAAAGATTGGAACGTGGATATTTTGACTATCGTGCCAGAAAAAGAGGAGGAGAAAGAGAGTGGCAAGAAAGAAGAGCCTGCTTACACAGATGATGAAAGACAGAAAGCAGAGCTTGATGAACAAAAAAAGAAAGCTAAGATTAAGAAGCTACTTTACGAAAGCGAAGGTGATTCTATATATGGTCATATGGCAAGTACCTCTGAGGAGAGGCCAAATTCTTGTGTCATATGTTGATTGTCGGGATGGGATTTTCAGGGTAAAATACAACTTTGAAACTCATTAATTTACTGATTGCAAACCAATAAAAGGTTCTCTTGTTTTGTATGCTTCGTGTAGTCCGAAGAACATGATGATTGTTTACATAAAAAAATAAATGATTCATTTCATAATTGTTTACATAAAAATTCAAGTATAAAAAAGTTTTCACAGCTTTAGCCAGCTAAGATCGTTTACTTCGTTCTCTTAATTATTTTAGATTCATGTTCCATTCCTCATAACTCTCTTGAAACACCTTCCCCATTTCCTTATCATCAGCACAAAATAAATATATTGACGATATATTAGTTAAACATGTTATTTTTATTAGGAATGAAAAGGCTCAATGATTACTTATTTATGGGGAAGAACGACCTGATATAAAATTTAAACTAGACTTAGATTACTAGAAATATGTTGCAACAGATTTTGATTTCCAAGATTACAATTAAAGTTATTTGAAGTTACACTCAACAGATTGAGTTTCTTTAATCTCAAAAGAGATGATAGAGGAGAGCTCAACTACCCACTCTTTATTTAAGGAAATGGGCATATTTATGCCCATAATATTGGATTTAATTTGAGTTAATTGTTAGGTTTAATTTATGTCTTTTCATATAGACATTTTATCTAAGAGTTTTAAGTCTAATTTTACGTTGTAATTTGGATTTTATACATTATTTAATAGTTTTTGAGTTCAACCCTGCTTAAATTAATTTTTTCATTATATGAAACAAAATTGATAGATTTAAATTTGAGTTCATTGAAACATATTAAATATCATGATTTTAGATAAGCTTTGGGCACTTATATTTGGAAGATATATTTGTTTTTTTTTTCTAAATTAGTATTTATCTCAGTTTTTGTGTTGTCAGCACTTATTTATATTTTATTACAACTAAACATCATTTACATTTTTTATTTTATACAAAGAGTCATACTAATATTTTTTAAAATCATATTTAATATAAAATTATATTGTATTTTAATTATATTCACAAAAAAGTTTGAAAATAGATTTTTAAAATGAATTTTGATTTTAAAGATGTAATCTAACATCTTAATGGTTGTATATTTTAAAGATGTAATCTAACATCTTAATAGTAAGATGTCAATGAAATATTTGAATTAAAAAAAATATTGTAATAAATAGCATGTTATGTTTATCCTTTTATATAATTCATGAGTCCATATTTTCTATACTTTATGAAAGAGCCTAAACCCAAAACATTATGATACCTTGACACGATTAAAAGATTGATGTCTTCTTTCAAGTGTAGGAGTGTCAAAATAATAAATAACCTGACAAGATCAGAGTCGAACCACAAGGAGATTAACTATATAAATTATAAATTATGATGTTGATGATGAGTTAAAAAAGACTTTGAAATGTGAGATTAATAAAAAGATCAATTAAGGATAAAAACAGTTGTGAAGGTTAGATGATCTACTAATAGTATTTAAACAAGTATAGTATAATTTTTTTTATTACTCAATTGGAAATTACACCCAAAGGAGGTTCTAATCGGATTATAAATTGTTAATATGATTACATTAATTATCTTATTTGAATAATACTAATACTTATAAATATTATCAAGTATTCATGATTATAACTTATATTAATAAAAAATTAAGTTCTTTTCATAGCTTAAGTGTTAGTTATACCATATAGTTGAACTATGAAAGTGCCAAGTATTTGTTGTATTAAGGGTTATACAACATAAATCTAAATTAATCATTTAACAAGAAAGTATTAAAAGTGAACAAGATAAAAAATACAAAATACATTAGTATCAAACATTAAAGTCTATGTTGAGTTTATATGTATTTATTCTTATACCATTAGTGTATCCTTTTCATCTTAACATAATAAACTTAGATAACTATAATGAAGAAGAGAAACATAAATAAAATAAAAGTTAACTAAGTAAAAGAAATGAAATGAAAGGCATAAACAAAATATTAATGAAAGCAAAACTTTAGCATTATAAAAATACAAAGAGAGAAAGCAAAAGCGTGATTTTGACCTGAAAACCAAAATGCCTAAATGCATGAAAAATACCTCTTTTTATAGGCCAAAATTAAAAACTATTGATTTGATGACTACTTGATGAGTAGGTAGCCAACTTTTAACTTTGTAAAAAAACTTATCTTCTTATTTGAATGAAACATCATTGCTAATTGGAACCAATTTTACATATGAAAGTTATAGAAAATTGTCTTATCTTTCTACAAAAAAACCATTGAGGTCATTTGGACTTCTAGAACTTAAAATATGGGCTGAACACTAAATAGTGTCTGGTTAGTAGATCTCGAATTTCATTCTACTTTATATGGATAGAAAGGTAAAACATAGGCCTACAACTTTCATGTGAAGGTTTGGTTTTAAAAAGACCATTTTCAATTTCAAATTATAGTAACAACAAAGAAAACCAAATATATCCCACAACCTAGATATTGCTCAATATTTTGCCCATATCTTGAGTTCTAGAAGTCCAAATGACCTTAAATTTTTTTCCTGCAAAGATAAGATAATTTTCTAGAATTTTTATGAGTATAGTTGGTTTCAATTATGATGTTAGCAATGACGTTTTGTTCAGACAAGAAGATAAAGATGTTCACTAAGTCAAGAGTTGGTTACCTACTCATCAAATCAATTGTTCCTAATTTTAGCCCATAAAAGGAGGCATTTGCCATGCATTTAGGCATCCTGGTTTCCAGATCAAGATTATACTCTTGCTTTCTCTCTTTATATTTTTGGAATGCTTAAGTTTTGCTTTCATTAATATCTTGTTTATGACTTTCTTTTCCTTTCATTTACTTAGTTAACTTTTATTTTATTTATGTTCTTATCTTGTTTATTTATGTTTTTTCTTTCATTATGCTTAACTAAGTTAATTATGTCAAGGTGAAAAGGTTACACTAATGGTGCAAGAATAAGTATAATATAAACTTAATGAATTTTAATGTTTGATACTAACATGTTTTGTATTTGTTATCTTGTTCACTTTTAATACTTTGCTTGTTAAATGATTAATCTAGATTTATGTTATATAACACTTGGTATAACAAATACTTGACACTTTCATAGCCTAACCGTATGGTATAACCAACACCTGTGCTATGAAAAGAACTTGATTTGTTGTTAATATAAGTTATAATCAAGAATGCCTAATAATATTTACAAGTATTAACATTATTCGAATAAGATAACTAATGTAATCATGTTAACAATTTATAATTTGATTCAAACTTCCTTTGTGTGTGATTTCCAATTGAATAACAAGAGTTAATGCTATATTTTTTTTGACATACCATTAATGGATTTTCTAACCTTGACATTTGTTGTTATCATTGTTTAATCCTTACATTAATCTTGCATCTCAAAGCTCTCATCATCATCTTCTTCTTCTTCCTTTTCTTTATTAAAATTATTAGTATGAATATTATTATTAGTATTATTATTATATTGTTGTTGTTGTTATTTCAGGTGATGACTTATATACGTTATTTTTCTATCTTAGGATATTGAGGACAATGTCTCGTTTTGATTGGGGTAAAAGGGTAGCAGTTAAAAAAAAAAACTAACTAACTGTGTTTTTTATTTCATAAAATATGTGCAAAATTGTTGTTACTAGGATGACAGAGTAAATGACCTTTTTTTTTTTTTTGTAAAATGACTCTTGAGATGCATCTTAATAACCATTCTTAACAAAATCTATCATAATACTTCTTGAAATATTCAAGTTTACAAACTCTTGTATTGTTAGTACTTAATTCTGCTCATATACTTATTTAATATATATTCTTAAACCTTAATTTTCACACACACTTTAATATATGATTATGGATTGCACATTGGATTATTACATTATTTATATTTTTTAGTTAAAGGTAACAACTAAGGAAAAGAGATATTATATAATTTGAAAAAAAAAGAGAAAAAAATAATGATAATAAAAACATAGATAAGTTTGGTTTTGTAGCATCCTTAACCTTAGCAATTAAGCTCGAAATTGTGTTTTAACACCTAATACCCTAAAGTCAACTGACTTGTGAGCTATTGACCTAATGCTTGTTACATAGGTTGAGGAGAAAAGTTTAAAAAAATCAAACATTGCACTATCTACATATTATTATTTGTAACCTGAGTTACTAAGCTTATAGGGGTGTCTCAACACCTAATACCCTAAGACCAACTGGTGTGAGAGTCATTAGCTGAATGTTCATTACATGGATTAAAGATACATCATGTTTTAAGTTATATGTATATATATTAATAAGAAAAAAAAAAGATAATAATCCTAACCCAAGGAAGTTAACTTTAAACATTAGAATAAATTTTTTATTTTCTTTCAAGTAAAGCCCCATAACTATGTGTTGATATATTGAGCACAAAAGAAAAATTTATTAATATCTTGTTTAACAGGTATTGAGCAGAAAGATAAATTTAATAAGAGTTTGTTTATTTGGATAGATTAATGGAAGTTGAATAATGAATGCATTGCTTTGTAGAATTTACAAATTATTTTTCTATTTTAACACTTTGATTACTAGGGACAAGTAATAAGCTGGTTAAGGAGTATGATTAATACTTAAAAGTGTATTTTTATCAAGGTTTTATAACATCATTTTGCACTTGAAGTATCATTAACTCCTTAACTAAAACATGTTTTATAATAATATATCTAATAATATAAGATACCTTTAATTTATGGTAAATATTCATCTTAAATGTAGGCCTTTCACATAAATAAAAGGATTGATTGATAAGTTTAAGTAATGAAATTGAGAGGACAAAGAGATGGTCAAACTTAGAAAAGAAATGTTGGTGTAGTCTAACCTAAAACACTGTTTAGTATTTAGGTTATATCTAGAGCTGGAGATCTCAGATTTAAGTCTACTTTATATGGATGAAAATGTAAGATATAAGCCTACAACTTTCATGTGGAGGTTTGGTTTTAAAAAGTCTATTTTCAAGTCCAAATTATAGCAAAAATAAAAAAAATCTTAATCTATCCTACAGCCCAAATACTGTTCAGTGTTCAGCCCATATCTCGAGTTCTAGAAGTCTAAATGATCTAAATTGTTTTTCCTAGAAAGATAAGAAAATTTTCTATAACTTTCATGAGTACAGTTGGTTCCAATTCTGATGTTATAATGATATTTTGTTCAGACAAGAAGATAAAGATTTTTACTAAATCTAGAGTTAGTCACCCACTCATCAATTAGTCATCAAATCAATAGTTTCTAATTTTAGCCTATAAAAAGAGGTATTTGTCATGCATGTAGGCATCTTGGTTTCCAAATCAAGATCATGCTTTTGCTTTCTCTTTATATTTTTGTAATACTTAAGTTTTGCTTTTATTAATATCTTATTTATGCCTTTCATTTCCTTTTTTTTATTTAGTTAAATTTTATTTTATTTATGTTCTTATCTTGTTTATTTATGTTTTTTCTTTTATTATATTTAGCTAAGTTTATCATGTCAAGGTGAAAAAGGTTACACTAATTGTGCAAGAATATGTATACTATAAACTAAATATGAATTTTAATATTTGATACTAACATGTTTTGTATTTGTTATCTTATTCACTTCTAATACTTTGCTTGTTAAATGTTTAATCTAGATTTATGTTGTATAATACTTGGTACAATAAATACTTTGTACTTTCATAGCCTAATCGTATGGTATAACTTATACATGTGCTATGAAAGAAACTTGATTTGTTGTTAACATAAGTTATAATTATGAATGCCTAACAATATTTACAAGTATTAGCATTATTTAAATAAAATAACTAATGTAATCATGTTAACAATTTATAATCTCATTAGAACCTTCTTTATGTGTGGTTTCCAATTGAATAATAAGAATTTATATTGTACTTATTTGACATACCATTAGTGAATTCTCTAACCTTGACATTTGTTGTTATCATTGTTTAATCCTTACGTTAATCTTTCATTTCAAATCTCTCATTTTCTTCTTCTTTTTTATTAGAATTATTAGTATGAATATTTATTTTTTTTTATTATTTTTTATTATTATTGTTATTATTATGGATTTGTTGTTGTTGTGTTATTGTTATTTATAATTTATATAATTAACCTCCATGTGGTTCGACCCTGGTATTACTGGGTTATTTATTACTTCGACACTTCTACACTTAGAAGAAAATATCAATCTTTTAGTCGTGTCATTGAACTTAAGTTAACATGGGCTTACAAGTTGCCAAGACCAATATATTTAGATTTAGACATGTGCTAAGCTCGAGGTGATGTGAGTGTGGCAAGTTGCTAGAACCAATGTACTAAGTATAAGATAACATGAATTTTGGTAAATTGCTAGACTTGTCTCCCCTGGATCTAGCTACATATCAAGTCTAAGTGGTCTAGAGATCGTTAAAGATCCATATCAAAATAAAGTTTTATATTAAAATTATTAACATGAACTATTCATATCATAAATAATTATCTCCTTACATCTATAGATGTATAAAAGTTCTCCTAAAAGCTTACTATATTTTCATTTCATTAATGATTTATAAAGGATATTTATCTCTTTTTAATGAAGTATAAGAGATTTTTATCTCTCATTAATGTCTTAAGGAGAAAATGACTCTCAAGTCAATCAACTCCTTTAAAATGATAAGTATTCATATCTTAACCATCTAGGTAAAAGGTTCGCATTTCTCTCCAAGTATTCATATCTTAAATCTTAAAGCATTTATCATACCAAAATAAGAATAAAAATTTTTGTTCTTGAAATTTAAAGCTCTTTCTTTTATTTATTACAATCCACTATTTAAAAGTCACTGATTTTATAATTGAAATGTCCCTAAACCCCACCCAAAAAGACTATTTTGCAAACATCAAAACTTTTATCATCAGTCATACACTTTATAGGCTATAGAGAAGAAAATATTGATATAAACACGTGATTAACCACTATCCAAATGCTAAATAACCTCATTTATGAGCATACATGATTTTGGGACATCATCAATAATAATATCCATTATATATTCAAAGTTAATGATAAAATAATATGATTTGGATCAAGAAATTTTTTTTATTTGGTCTAGGTGTTTGGAGGACACAAATACACATTCATATATACAACTTAATGAAATAACAAAGAAAAGTCACGAACCATCAAAGTGCTAAAAGTTTAAGAAATCTGAAAATAACCATGTTCTTGTATTTTACATTCAATGAATGTAGAAAAAAAATTCTAGTAAGTTAATGAAATATAACATGAAAGAAGACAAACTATATTAGTTATTAGGAGAACCTATGGACTATATATTGATGTTAAGGAAGCTTAGTTGGAGAACTTATAATGTAAACCCCATGTTAAATAACATATTTTTTAACAAAAATAATAATAAGTTAGGAGAAATTTTTTTTATGATTAGGAGTGAAAATCCCCAGTAAATGCATAAAAACCCCAAACAAAATAAAAAATAAATTTATACTTAAAAAATACTAATGGTCAAAGATTTGACAGGAATAATATGTGGGACATTTAATGAGTGGCAATGTTTTAAATTATAAACCCCTATGTTTAATAATATAAATTCTAACAAGAAAAAAAAAACCTATAGTATATGGTCTAACAAAAAAACAAGCTTTAGTAACATGAGAATAAGAGTAAAATAGTAAATTAATAAAACAAGTTGCACTATGAAAATCAACTAGTTAAAGAAAAAAAAAAGGATAGGAAGATTGAAATTGCTTTGCTTATCTATTATTCTTTTAGAAAGGAATGGTAAGAATTGAGTTAGGGGGTATCGGAGTTGTTGCTGTGTTTAGGAGCAGCGAATAGGCATATAAGGTCGACGACAGGGACGATTATTAGTGTAATTGTTCAACTAGGAGGGATTTCGGGATGATTATTAAGAAAAATCAAATAAAAAAAGCTTGTTAGACTAGTGTGAAAAAATTATAAATAATTAGAGAGGGAAAGTTGGAAATTAGGGTAGTTATTGAGCAAGTGTTAACATTAGAGGAATAAGGGTGAACTTCTTCCTTAAAAACTCATTTATTTAAGTGAATTATAAGTGGTAAAAGGTGTATTTTCAATTGATTTCATATGACACGATCAATTGATTGATGTCTTCTTTAAAGTGTAGAAGTGTCGAAGTAATAAATAACCCAGCAAGACTAGGATCGATCCACAAAGACATTAATTATATAAATTATAAATAACAACAACAACAATAACAACAACAACAATAGTAATTATAATAGAAAAAGAAAAAGAAGAAGAAAAAAAAGTTGACAAGAACTTTGAGATGAAAGATCAACGTGAGGATTAAACAATGATAACAACAAATGTTAAGGTTAGAGGATCCACTAATAGTATGTGAAACAAATATAATATGAACTCTTATTATTTAATTGGAAACCACTCACAAAAAAGGTTCCAATCAGATTATAAATTGTTAACGTGTTATATTAGTTATTTTATTCGAATAATACTAACACTTGTAAATATTATCAATCATTCATGATTATAACTTGTATTAACAACAAATCAAATTCCTTTCATAGCACAGGTTTAGGTTATATCATACGGTTGGATTATGAAAATGTTAAGTATTTGTTGTAGCAAATGTTATACAACATAGATCTAAATTAATCATTTAATAAACAAAGTATTAAAAGTGAATAAGATAACAAATATAAAACATATTAGTATCAAACATTAAGGTTCGTGTTGAGTTTACACCATACTTATTCTTACACCATTAATGTAACCTTTTCACCTTGACATAATAAACTTAACTAAATATAATGAAAGAGAGAAAAATAAATAAATTAGATAAGAATATAAATAAAATAAAAGCTAACCAAGTAAAGGAAAGGAAATGAAAGACATAAATAAGATATTAATGAAAGCAAAAATTAAGCATTACAAAAATACAAAGAGAGAAAGCAAGAGCATGATCTTGATCTGGAAACCAAGATGTCTAAATGCATGACAAATGCCTCCTTTTATAGACTAAAATTAGAAACTATTGATTTGATAACTAATCGATAAGTGAATGGCCACATCTTAACTTGGTGACAATCCTTATCTTCTTGTTTGAATAAAACATCATTGATAACGTTAGAATTTGAATCAGACCTCTACATGAAAGTTCTAGAAAATTGTCTTAGCTTTTTAGAAAAAACAATTACGGTCATTTGGACTTTTAGAACTTAAGATATAAGTTGAACATTGAACAATGTTTGGGCTGTAGGACAAATTTGGACTTCTTCATTGTTGCTACAATTTGGACTTGAAAATGACCTTTTTAAATCTTGGAGTCCTATAAAAGTTGTAGGCCTATGTCTTACCTTTCCATCCATATAAAAAAGCTTTAAATCCGAGATCTATAACTTCCGATATAACCCAATTACCAAACATTATTCTAGTTTGGACTACACCAACATCTTTTTTCTAAGTTTAGCCATCTTTTTGTTCTTTCAATTTCAGTATTTAAACTCATCAATCAATCTATTTATTTATATGATAGGCCTGTATTTAAGATGAAGATTTACCACAAATTAAAGGTATCTTATATTATTAGATATGTTATTATAAAACATGTTTTAGTTAAGGAGTTATTGATACTTCAAGTGCAAAATAATGATATAAAACCTTAATAAAAATACATTTTTAAGTACTAATCACATACTTTTCTTTAAAATTAAAGATATAATGAAAAGCTTTAATTTGAGGATTTTTTAGGTTAGTTGATTATGATAATGTTGGTTTGAGTAATTTGTAGTGATTATGTGTAAAAATAACATGTTTTAGAAATGAATTGAAGAAATTAAAGTCAACTATAATAGGTTTAAATTTGTCAGAAGAATGTTGACGAAACAAATGTTGGAATGACATATTAAGACAATATCAAAATCGATAGCACTGATGAAATCGACAACAAGGGCTAATGATAAGTTTAGATGATGGTTAGTCTAAGACTTGATGAAAACACTACTAACAAGAATGGAAACATGTATCAGCAGTTGTAGCATGCATGGGCAAATTCAATAATAGAGTATGTCTTGTGATTCGACAACATTGGTTTATTAGCATAATGGGTTGATGAGTGTGGGAACTTAGACAACAAATAGTCCAAGGCATGCAAACACCTATTTTGGGAGCATGTTAGTAGGCATAAGGGATAACTAGTTTGTTAGGTGGCATGTTAGGGGAAAAGCAATAATTAGGGGTAGTTTTTTACAGTTTTTAGTAGGCAAAACTAACCAAACATGTTCCAAGTCTTAAGGATGGTTTTTGTTGTAATCTTCCATGTTATTTCCTTTTTGATAGGTTTTATATGAATGTGTACCATGTAATGTTCTAAGGGCAAAACAATTATACATAGTGTATACACAAACGAACTTGTGTATATCCTTCTAAGTTAATGAAAGGTTAGGGTTGGTTCTTGAAATAACTTGTGTGCTTATTTCTGTTTATATACATTTGTGTATTTTTCTTGTTTACAACATTGAAAAACCAAGAGTAATCTCTTAGGTTTATGGAACAAACTAGTTGTATGCAAACAGGAGTGAATCGGTGAGTGAAAGGGTTAGGTCTAATGAGACTAGGTTGTCGCATAGAGGCTGAAAATTTTAATGAGAACTCAACCTTATGACAAGTGGTATCACAATGTGATTACATTCTTGGTAATACAATGGTACTTTTCTATGAACAAATGAAAGAACTAATTGGGATAGTTTGAGAAACTAATGTTTGAACTTCATATGCCTAATGCTATGAAGGTAATTTAGAAAAGGTTGATATGTCTTGAGGGCTTGATGGGTCAAATTCCTTAAGATTAAAATTGTTTAATTCATGACAGTTAGAGTTGGCAATGGATATCATTAGAAATGTTGTTGGATAGTTTGTCAAACTCGCAGTAGAAACAAATCGCAAAGTGGTAAGCTATCAAGAAAGAGTTATCTATCTTAAGGAAGGCAATTACAAAAATTATTGGAGGTGTAGGATCCTCTAAGCCAAAGGTTCTAGAACTGAAACCATTTATTAGGATATGAAAATTATTTTAGTGTGGCCAAGATTTATATGGAGGGTCAAATGGACATTGTGATGATGTACTTAATAGGTTTTTCAAAGTTGTGGTGGCGAATAAGAACAAAAAATAACTTGGATGATAGATGACTCAAAGAGGACACATGGGAGAATCTTAAACATGAATTCAAGGAAACATTTATGCCCAACAACACGTCCTAAATTGCTAGGGAAAACTTGAAAAGGTTGAGGCATGAAGGGTTTATGAGACAATATATGAGGAGAGAAATTTTCTTAATTTTGGATATTAAGAACATGTTAGAGTAAGACATGTTGTTTAATTTTCTATATAGACTTTAGTCATGGGCACAAATGGAGTTGAGGAGGCTGAAGGTTTCAGATTTGTCATCTATTATTGTTGCAATAGCATCATCACACAAATTAATTATCCTACCTTAAATACATAAGATAGTATAGAACAAGTAATGGGTTAATCCTACAATAAAGGTTTAGTTCATATTTTTATATTATATGATATGAAAATAGGGGGGTTGAGGTTATCTAATTATAACATAATAAAACACTCAAGCTAAACTAAATAAATCAAAAAACTATTAAGAGAAAAAACTTTAGTTTCAAGTATATGTCCACCCACAGAAATCAAAACCAATCATTTAAATGAAATATCAATCTATATTTTGAATCTTTATCTTTTCTTAACATTGGATAATTAACAGATCTATCGTATAACTAACATTAACCATTAAACAATCACAATGTCTACACTAGTAATTTCATTCAATGACAACCTTAACAACTAGATAATTGATTAACCTAGACAACATAACTATCTACAATTCATATTTGATCTAATCATGTTTTTCCCCTAAGATTAACAACATGGATATGCTATGATTATTAAACTTAGTTGTTTCACAAGTTTATATATCACAACTCTGGTTTTGATATCAAACTTAGTAATAGATTATTTACAATAATAACTTAGAGTCTGCTTTACCAATTAAAATAAACAATCATAAGAAATAAGCATAAGAAAATAAATATATTTATTAGTCATATAAATTGAAAAGAAAAGGGTAAAATAAATCTCACTATTCTTAAAATCCAAAATTCTTTGTGTCCTTGCAACCAAGAAAAAAAACTTTACCTTTGCATGTCTATTAAATAACTAATCAAAAGGAAAAAGGATGTATGACTTCAAGGTTTTTTTTATAGAAAAGTGTGTTTTTATTCTCTTCTAGTCGCCCTTCTCTTCCTTTCTTTTTTTCTTTTTATTTGATAGAAAACTCGAATTCCTCTTTCCAACAACATAATCCTTACCTAAATAGACAATAATCCTTACCTAAGTAGATAATTTACATTTAAGTATTTTATTAATGATTTTTTCTAAAAAAGAACAAATAACCTTCATAAAATCCTAAAGATTTGACTCTGAACATGAAAGATTTAAATTATTGAAATAATCTTGAAGATTTGAATCTCAACTTGGAAGATTTAAATTGTTGAAATAAAAACTTGGATATCGATTTTAATGCTTTGAGAGTTGATTTGGACTTGTTTTTTCACAAAACCTATCTACTCGCAAATTTCATGTATCATCTTAGAAAAATCATATATCTCTTATGTAAGCTTCTTTTCTACTAATATTTGATAGGCTAATATGAATTTGAGCTAGAAATCTAATAAAATTGATTTTGCATAAAATGGACTTCTCTAGCTTAAGATATTCAAGTTAGAATAATTAAAGGTCAATACTGGCAGAATACAAAATTTATCTTTAAATGCTATGATTGCTCTTTCTCTTTTCATTTTTATTGACATATATGTATAGAAAGGTATGAATGTTAACTTCTAATTCCATAAGAATCACTTCATTTCAACCTGTAGAGATCAAACTCTACAAAAAAACATCGATCAAAGGTTAAATCTATCAATTATTTCTAATTTACTTCTTTTAAAATCTTACATCCAAAAATGCCTTCAAAATATAAAACAAAGAATGTGAGCACATTTTATTTATAAAACATAGGCAAAATTCTAAGTAAATTAGGGTGAAACTACTAAATAATATGGTTGTTCAAGTACCTTCATACTTAGCTCTTGCTCGTCCTTGAGAAAAGAAAGATAAAATCAAATTTAAAATAATTAAATAAAATAATTATGATTAATATCTTAATCTCCTATACTTGCATTATAAATAATAATACAAACAATGAGGATAAAAAAAATCATTAATTTATTTACATGCAAACTTTAAAACTTAATTAATCATTGGAATTTTAAATGAAATATTTGGCATGCAAAAGTAATAAGTCCTCTTATTGGTATACACTCCAACACTCATTTGTTTAGGGTTTATGTGTTTAAATCTTTTAAATTCAATTAATGAATATGTTCCACACTCTTCAATCTCATCTTCAGTACTAAAATATTACAAGCAATGTATAAATCAAAATGTCTTACTTTTTTTTTATTATAATAGGGTTAAGGTTAAGTTGAGGTAAAAGAAGGGAAAAGAAAAGACTAAAACCAAAGGAAGTAGAGCATTATATATATATATATAAAAAATTGTTAGAACAAGATATCTCATCAAGGCACGTGAATTTTTCATCTTTAAGTGCACCAATACTTAACTTCTTTTTATTTCAAGCTCCATTAACATTAAAGTTTAGGAACACAATGGAACACTTTTCTTTTCTTTTCTTTCTCTTTTCTCTTTTTTTTTTTGGTTTTTTTCTTTTACCTTTGAAAACTTTGCCTATCTTTTCATCAAACATCACCATTTTGTTATATATATATATATATATATAATTTCCAACCATAATCCCATAAGATATTAACAAATATATGCTCTATTAATCCTTGGCCAAGGAAAAAGAAAAACATATAAAACATTAAGGTTTACACATGGGTAAAGCAAATAAAAAATAAACAAACTCAAAAGGATTCACTAAGGATAATATACTTTAAGATGACTTTTTGGTATAAATAGTTAAAATTCTTAATGCCTTTATCATCTTCATATATACATGTAATATGAATGTAACCTCAACAAGATACGAAGTAAATTCTATATATATATATATTATTAAAAAAAATACACAATCAAAGAATATAATGTTGAAGTCTCAAAAGCTTGTATTGGTACAACATTATAAAGTCAATCTCTAAACTAATTAAACTTTTAAAATCTACATGAACACACATTCATTCAATTTATATTTTTATTTATCTCAACTAATTCTTATATATAATACTCATATGCTCATAAATCAATGGGGGTTCAAAAGACAAAAGACACTTTTTTTCCCTTTTCCTTTTCTTAAAAAAAAAGAAAAACAAAGCCAAAATTTTCCATATACCCCCACACTTTAAATACAACATTGTCCTTAATGTTTAAATAAAAAAAAATGGAATATAAGAGAATGAAAAAAATAAGGTGAAAGGTGAAAATAAAAGACAAGGGGAAAAAAAAAGCAAATCTATTTTTTTTTTTTGTGTTAGGTTGCCTCCCAACAAGCACTTTTATTTTATATCATTAGTTTGACACATCACATGCTTATGCTTTATAGATCTATTTAGCTAACTCCATTGAAGTAGTGAGTTTTATCATCTAACCTTCATAAAAAGGTTTCAAGCGATGCCCATTGACCTTAAGCACTTTGTTTGTTTTTAGATTTGTAATTTCAAATGTACCATAAGAAAAAACATTAGAAACAATAAATGATCCAATCTAATGATAACACAACTTTCTTGGAAAAAGTTTCAAACATGAATGATAAAGAAGGATTTTGTCTTCAACATAAAACTCCTTTCTTGTAATCATTTAGTCATAAAGACTCTTCGTCTTTTCTTTATAAGTCCTTGCATTCTTATAGGCATCATTTCATATCTCTTCCAACTTTTGCACTCCCAGTAGCATCGTAATCCATGTTATATTATTTAATGGCCCAAAATATTTTGTGTTCAAGCTCCACTAGTAAATGATATGTTTTCTCATAAATTATCCTATAAGGTGATTATTAGTACTTAAAAGTGTATTTTTATCAAGGTTATCTATCATCATTTTGTACTTGAAGTATCAATAACTCTTTAACTAGAGCATGTTTTATAATAACATATCTAATAAATATAAGATACTTTTAATTTATAGTAAATATTCATCTTAAATGAAGGCCTATCATATAAATGAAAGCATTGATTAATGAGTTAACTATTAAAATTGGAAAGATAAAGAGAGGGCTAAGCTTAGAAAAGAGATATTTGTTCAATCCAAACTAAAATATTGTTCAGTCATTGAATCTTATCTTGAGTTGTAGATCTTAGATTTTAGCTTGGTTTATATGGCTAAAAAGCTAAGACATGAGCCTAAAACATTCATGAGGGTCCAAGACTTAATTATACGATATAGAAGTCCAAATTTTAGCATCAAAAGAGAAGTTCAAATCTATCCTACAGCTCAGACACTATTCTGTGTTCAACCTATATGTTAAGTTCTAGATATCAAAATGCATTGATTCTTTTATAGTTGAAAAACTGAGATAAATTCCTAAAACTTTTATAAGATTATCTATTCAAATTCTAATGTTATTAATAACCTTTTTGACAAATAAGAAGATAAGGATTATTACCAGGTCAAGATGTAGCCACCCACTTAATAATTAGTCATCAAATCAATAATTTTAAATTTTAGCCTATAAAAGAAGGCATTTTCCATGTGGGAGTCATTTCTCATCAATGGGGTAACTAGTGTCATTAAACTTTGTTATTTTGAGGCATGTGAGAGTCATTTATCATAAAAAAAGATGACTATAAAAATCTTACAATGTGGATTTTATTGGCCTATTATGTTTAAAGACACATATGCATTCTGTAAAAGTTTGTCAAAAATATCAAAAGTTAGGATTTATTTTAAAACATAAAGAGTCTTTAGATAATTGTTTATTAATTATTAGGACATATCTTATGGTGATGTGCATTATGCATTTCATGACTTATAATCCCATTTTCATAAAGAACATACTCGGCATAGTCTTGGGAATCTAACTAAAAAAGACCATATTTGCCCGTTTTTAAGAAAACTAGATGGGAAGCCTATCCCTGACCTATAGAGGGCATTTAAGTAGTTCATAGATGTAAAACCAATGGAAGATGTGAGCTACAATCACAACTACTTGTATATACATATGCTTTTAAAAATAAATAAATCAAAGAGAGAGAGAGAATCCAGCTAACCTACATACAGGTGGTATGATTGCATTTTAATTTCTCATATATAAAATCTTCTCTTTCTTCCTTTTATTTCTACTTAACCCATACATTCAATAGATATAGAAGTGTATAGAAATGATAGGTTCCTTAAGTCATCATATAAGAAATATCTGTGTTTTTAATAGATCTAATCCTAAAAAGAAAATAGAGTTTTTAGAATAAACAATTCATCTTGGTTAGGTACTAATTGAGAGAAAGATTTATTTAGTGTATGAGGAAGGTAGCCTTACATTAATGAGGGGTGTATCAAAAGTCACACTTTTAGGAGATAGTCAAGTTTTAGGGGTCATCTCCAAAGCTTTAGCAAAATGGGACATTATTGAAAAAACAACTGGAGAGGAATTACAGGTCTCTATAATGTCTAATTGAATGAATGTCATGTTTAACCATATTGATACCTTTATTGCTTTACCACGTGGTTTGGACATATTGGAAGAGATCTTTCATATTTCCTCTTGAGCCTAATTACGCATTCATCAAAAATCTATAGGTCTATTAAATGTTAATGATTTTTATGATAATGGTTTTTATGGTAATTTATAGTCTTTTCTTAATCATGTTATAGAACAGAAATTCCTAACATCTTAGACACGATAAATCATAATCTTTGCTACTACTATTGAACAATTGATTGACCAACTACAATCTTTCATCCTTGTAATTGATCCCTCAATGAATTGTATAAATTAGTCAACTAAAAAAACCCGTAAAAAGCATAGATCAGATTTAAGCCTTCGTTTATAAAACCCTGTGTCTTTAAGTTTTATTAATATGATATTATTTTGTTTTGGTATTTCTTATTTTTGTTTAAGTGTGTTTCAAGATTGTTGTGTTCGTTGTTTCAAGTGATTCTTCTATACTCTATCTTTCTATCTTTGGACATTGAGGGCAATGTCTCGCTTTGGTTGGGGGAAAATGATAGTAGTTGATATTAAAAAAAAAACTAACTGTATTTTCTATTTTATAAACCATTTGTAAAACTTTTGTTACTAAGATGATAGAGTAAATGAGTTCTTTTGTTAAAGTGACTTTTAAGACACATCTTACTAAACATTCGTAACAAGGTTTATTAGAATACTTCGTGAAATATTTAGGTTTACAAACTTATGTATTATCATTAATTGATTCTGCTCATATACTCATTTAACAAGTATTTTTAAACCTTTATTTTCACACACACACTTTAATATATGATTATGGGTTGCACATCAGAATATTATATTATTTATATTCTTTTATCAAAGGTAACAACTAAGAAAAATGGATAGTATATAATTTGTAAAAAAACATTGATTATATAAAAAACATAGATAAGTTTGGTTTCGTAGCCTCCCTAACCTAAGCAATTAAGCTCGAATGAGTGTTTTAACACCATACATTAAAGTCAACTGACTTGGGAGCTATTGACTCAATGCTTATTACATAGGTTAAGGAGAAAAGCCTAAGAGAATCAAATGTTATACTATTTACGTATTAGTATTTGCAACCCGGGTTACTAAGCTCGTAGGGGTGTTTCAACACCTAATGCCCTAAGACCAACTAGTATAGGTCATGAGCTCTTGTTATATGGGTTAAAGAAGTATTGTATTATGTGTATATTTATTTAAAAAATAAAAATACAAAAAAGATAATAATCTCAACCTAAGAGAGTTAACCTTAAACATTAAAATAAATATTATTTTCTTCCAATAAAAGCTTCATCATCTACGTTTTCATACATTGAGCATATAAAAAGAAAGGTTTATTAATATTTGTTAAGAAGCATGAAGTAGATATATAAATTTAATAAGAGTTTTTTTATCTAAATAGATTAATAGAAGTTCAATGATAAATGCTTTACTTTGTGGAACTTACAAAATTTTTTTCTATTTTAATGCTTTTATTACTAGGGACTAGTAATAAGCTAGTTGAGGGGTATGATTAGTACTAAAAATGTATTTTTATCACATAAATAAAGGTAATAATATATCTAATAAATATAATATACCTTTAATTTATAGTAAATATTCATCTTAAATACAAGCCTACCATATAAATGAAAGGATTGATTGATAAATTTAACTACTAAAATTGAAAAGACAAAGAAAGGGCTAAGCATATAAAAGAGATGCTGGTTCAGTCCAAACTAGAATACTTTTCAGTCATTGGATCTTATCTAGAGCTGTAGATCTTGAATTTTAGTTTTGTTTATATGGTTTAAAGGCTAAGACATAGGCCCAAAACATTCATAAAAAGTCCAAGACTCAATTTTACCTTTTAGAAGTCTAAATCTTAGCATCAAAAGAGAAGTCTGTATCTATCCTGCAGCCCAGACATTGTTCAGTGTTCAGCCCATATCTCATGTTTTAGATGTCCAAATGTATCGATTCTTTTTTGTTGAAAAGTTAGGATAATTTTTTAAAACTTTCACAGGGACTATCTGTTCAAATTATAATGTTATCAATAATGTTTTTGGCAGATAAGAAAATAAAAATTGTTACCAAGTCAAGATATGGTCACCCACTCAACAATTAGTCATCAAATCAAAAGTTTTAAATTTTGGCCTATAAAAGGAGACATTTGCCATACATTTAAGCATCTTGGTTCTTATATCAAGATCATGTTTTTGCTTTTTCTTTATATGTTTCGAATGTTTAAGTTTTGCTTATATTAATCTCTTGTTTATGTTGCTCATTTCCTTTCCTTTACTTAGTTAACTTACATCTTATTTATGTTTTTATCTTGTTATATATATATATATATATTTCTTTCAATATGTTTAGTTAAGTTTATTATATCAAGTGAAAAGGTTATACTAATGGTGTAAGAATAAGTATAGTATAAACTCAACATAGACTTTAATATTTGATACTAACATGTTTTGTATTTGTTATCTTATTCACTTTTAATACTATGCTTGTTAAATAATTAATTTAGATTTATGTTGTATGACCCTTGGTATAACAAATACTTTGCACTTTCATAACCCAACTGTATAGTATAATTGACACCTGTGCTATGAAAGGAATTTTATTTTATTTTTAACACACGTTAGCATCATGAATACCTAATAATATTTACAAGTATTAACATTATTCGAATAAGATGACTAATTTAATCAACTTAACAATTTACAATTCGATTGAAATCTTCTTTGTGTGTGGTTTTCAATTAAGTAATAAAAAGAGTTCATATTATACATGTTTGAAATACCTTTAGTGAATCTTTTAACCTTGACAATTATTTTATCCTTGTTTAATCCTTACATTAATCTTATATCTCAAAATCCTCATCATTATTTATAATTTATATAATTAACTTTCAAGTGCTTCAACTCTGATCTTACCGAGTTATTTATTACTTTGACACTCCTACACTTGAAAGAAGATACCAATTATTTGGTCATGTCAGGTGACATTCTTATAGGTGATTTATAAATAGTTTGATAAGCACAAAGTGCATCACTAAATCGTAAAATCCAATTTTGCTAGTTAGGTTATGCTGTCTTCTCCAAAATGAATTTGATTTCTCAATTTGAAATTTCAACTTGGCTATTCCTTTAAGAGTGGTAGGTTGTGGAAGTCTGATGAGTCACATTGTATTTGCAGAGTAATGCTTCCATTGAATGTTTGTAAAAATAAGTGTTACGATCATTAATGATAGCTTTAAGGGTTTCAAACTTGTCAAATATATAAGTCCTGACAAAATCTAAAACAACATTAACACCATTAGTTTGTGGCTTTCATCTTAATTCATATAGACACATAGTCAACAGTAAGAATGATATAAAGATTATATATATAAAAAAAAAGAATGGACCTATAAAATCAATATTCTAAATATAAAAAATTTCATTTACAAGAATATTCGTTAAAAACTTTGATTTTTATAAATGATATTACGAGTATGTTTGATACTGTGGTAGCTATTGTGGTTGTGATTTGAAAAAATATTTTATAAAAATTACTTTTAGTTAAGGTTGGTTTGAAAAAAAATATGTTTGGTTAAAACTATGGTTGAAATTAAGGTTGAATAAAATGTAGTCTGATGTGTTTCATTAAAAGAATGATTTTCAAATTTAGGTTATACAATAATATATATATATATATACACTGATGGTTATACATATTTTTTATTAAACTATGTGCAATTTTATCACGTATAAAATTTATCCAACAAGGACAATATTTTCCATGGTTTTTTAAACGCGCAACAACAAAAACTAAATTTTTTGATATGTCATCAAACAATCTCCTTCTAATTTTTTGAATAAAATACAATTATAAATAAAAATAAAAATTGATTTTTTTTACTAGGTTGGACTCGGCAAGAACATAATTAGGCTTGCGATCAAATTTTATAAATGTTACATCATCAAACGATCTCCTTCTAATTTATATAGTATTATTAAATAATATTAAATACTAATTTTTTGAGTAAAATATAATTTTTAAAAAATATATTTTTTTTAAATATAAGTAAGTAGTTATTCACCTAGGCACTGTTCACGCGAACAGTGCCCAGGTGAATTATATTCACCTGGAGCTGCTTCTTACGAAACAGTGTTTCATCAAAAATATATATGGATCCTACATGAAAAGCAATTGAATTTTTATGGTACTAAACTTGTTGTTTACATGTTGAACTTTAAAAGGAAAAGCTAATACGTTAACAAACACCCATTACATGTTCTTTAGTATTTTTCGTATGATTTCTAAAAGTGATATACATCGTTAAAAATAAAAAGCCAATAAATACTACTTTTAAGTACATTGTGAGCCGCTCTTTTTGCTTCAAAATGCTCACCACAAGAATTATAATGACAAAAGGCGAGAATGGAATAAAATTCATCTTATGGTACACATCTCCTAACTACTTGATCCATATAAAATTTCCACAGATAAAGAGTATCCTAAAAAGAATATTTAGCATAAGCTCATAACTTTTTCTTTTTAGGATGTAGATAAACATGTAGGGAATTTGGTGACTAAATAGTTCATCGAATTAACATATCATTGTCTTATAGAGGAATATAACACATACAACTACTTATCGGGAAATTTATCTCTTATTGTTTCGGTTTGTATATCCCTAATCTTCAATTAACTCAAGTGATCAGCCATATAGTTTTTGACATCTTTTTTATCTTTATTCTCAAGGTCAAATTCTTGTAAAAGTAAAATCCACCTAATTAATCTTGATTTGAACTTTTTTTTCTTAAAAACATATCTTAAAGCTACATGGTCAATAAAAACAATTTTTATACTGAATAAATATGACCTGATTTTTTTTTAAACAAACACCATTGTAAAAAGTTCGTTTTTAGCTATATGATATTTGCATTGTGCTCCACCTAATATGCAGGAAGCATAGGCAATAACATGTAAATTCCACCCTATTTTTTACCCAAGTACAGCCCTTGCCATGTAGTCACTAGAATCGCATATTATCTTAAAAAGTTCATCCCAATTTGGTGGTTGTATGATAGGAAAAAATGTGACACGCCTCTTAAGCTTATCATAAGTATCTTACATGCTTAATCAAACATAAAATCCACTTCTTTGACTAATAATTTGCATAAAGGTATTATAATTTTTTAGAAATCTTTGATAAAGGGCTGATAAAAACCTTCATAGCCATGAAAAGATCAAACGTCTCTCATGCATGAGGGGAAAGACAATGATGAAATAACACCTATATATCTTTATTAACCTCTAATCCATGCAAAGACATAACATGCCTATGGATTATTTCTTATTTTACCATAAAATAACACTTTTTATAGTTCAATACAAGATTAGTTGCAATGCATCTTTTTAAGACCAAAGATAAACACTTATAAAAAGAATCACCATAAACTATGAAATCATTCATAAAAACCTCAATTATTCTTTCAACATAGTAAAAAAAATAATCATGCATTTTTGAAAAGTTACAAGTGCATTACAGAAATCAAAGGGCATAATCATATATACATATATACCAAATAGACATGTAAATATAGTCTTTTCTTGATCTTCAAGATGAATAATAATTTAATTATATTCATTATATCCATTAAGAAAGTAATAAAAGACTTACGTGTTAGGCATTCAAACATTTAATCTATAAATGGTAATGGGAAATAATGTTTACATGTAAAAAGATTGAGCTTTTTATAATCAATATATATTCTCTAACCACATGAGATACGAGTAGGAATAAGTTCATCCTTTTTGTTCTTTACCAACATGATTTTGGTCTTTCTAGGCACCATATGGATTGACGCCACCCATTTACTGTCCATGATGGGGCAAATGACTCTTGTATCTAATAATTTTAAAATTTCAGCTTTCACTAACTCTATTATATATGGTTTCAACCTCCTTTGCATTTCCCTTGTTGGTTTCATATTATCCTTTAATAGTATGTGATGTAACACATTAAGAGACTAATGCCCATAATACTGTATAAAGTTCATCCAATGGTTGTTTTGCGACTACACAACTTCACAAGTTTTTTTTCTTATGTAATTGTTAAAACTTTTGTTATAATAATGAGAAGTGTATTGTTGTCGTCAATGAATACATACTTCAAATTAGGTAAATGTTTCAATTCTAACTCGGGGGCCTATAAAAAAAATGGCAAAAACTTTTTACATAAAAGTGCTAAATCAACAAAGACATTACCAAGGAGTATGGTTTTCAAAGCTTGTAATGCAAATATTGATTCATGTATGTTTTAGGGAACACATATATGTCTCTCCATCTCTTCTATCTTGATAAAATCAAAATCATAACTCAAAGCCATGTTTAATTCATCCTCATAATTAAAATAAAAAATGTGCTCCATACACCTATCAACTTAGTCATAACATGTGTTAGAATAAACATTGATACAAGGATATTTCATAGCATCATGAAAATTAAATTATTTTTTTTCATTTCCGACCTTAATGGATAAAGTATCATTACCATAATCACTTTTCCTATTAGCAGTTTTCAAGAATAGTCTCCTAAATAATATACAAATATAGTTTCATGAATCACAAGAATCACATTCTATATCAAGAATATAAAAGTTACATGGAATAATCAAATTATCAATCTTGATTGGGACATCTTCAATCACACCAAGTGGATAAACAAAACTACGATCCACAAGTTGTATTACAATACTAGTTTTAATCAAAGGCTCAAGACTAAGAAAATCATAAACCTTGTTGGTGCAGTCCAAACTAGAACATTGTTTGGTCATTGGGTTATATATGGAGCTAAAGATCTTAGATTTAGGTCTACTTTATATGGATGTAAAGGTAAGACATAGACCTACAACTTTCATGTAGAGCTTAAATTTAAAAAGGTCATTTTCAAGTCTAAATTATAACAATAATGAAGAAGTCTGGATTTATCTTGCAGCCTGAACACTGTTCAATATTTGGCTCCTATCTGGAGTTCTAGAAGTCCAAATAACCTCAATTTATTTTTGTGAAAAGCTAAGACAATTTCGTAGAACTTTCATGAAGTAGTTCCAATTCTAACATTATCAATGATATTTTATCTAGACAAGAAAATAAGGATTGTCACCAAGTCAAGATGTGGCCACCCACTCATCAATTAGTCATTAAATCAATAGTTTCTAATTTTGACCTATAAAAAGAGGCATTTGCCATGCATTTAGACATTTTGATTTCCATATCAAGATCATGCTTATGCTTTCTCTCTTTGTATCTTTGTATTGCTTAAGTTTTGATTTCATTAATATCAAGTTTATGCCTTTCATTTTATTTCCTTTACTTAGTTAACTTTTATCTTATTTATGTTTTTATTTTTATTTTATTTATGTTTCTTTGTTTTATTATATTCAGCTAAGTTTATTATGTCAAGGTGAAAAGGTTACATTAATAATGTAAGAATAAGCATAATATAAACTCAACATGGACCTTAATGTATGATGTTAACATGTTTTGTATTTATCATATTATTCACTCTATAATATTTTGCTTGTTAAATGACTAATCTAGATTTATATTGTATAACACTTGGTACAACAAATACTTGGTACTTTCAGTGCTTAACCGTATAGTATAACCTACACCTATGCTATGTGATATGACTAAAAGATTAATGTCTTCTCCCAAGTGCAGGAGTGTCGAAGTAATAAATAACTCGGCAAGACCGGGGTCGAATCATAGAGAGGTTAATTGTACATATTATAAACAACAACAACAATAGTAACAATAATAACAATAATAATAGTAGTAGTAATAATAATAATACTAATAATACTAGTAGTAATAGTAGTAACAATAACAACAACAACAATAATAATAAAGAAGAAGAAGAAGAAAAATTGATGAGAACTTTGAGATGGAAAATTAAAGTAAGGTGATGTAACCATACTATTCGATAGTTTCACCCATATTTGCCTAATTTTTTGTCCATGTTTTATATGTAAAATGCCTTGATATTCTTTGTTTTATGTTTTGAAGGCACTTTTGCATGAAAAATACAAAAAGGAGTAAATTGGAAATAATTGGCAGATTTGATGTTCAGTCAATGTTTTGTGCAGAGCGTGAGTTCTAGAGATCGAAATGAAGTGATTCCAGTGGCACTAAAAAGATAACATCCATACCTTTCTAGAAATGTAATGTAAGAAAAATAAAAAGAGAAAAATCATGGAAATCATATCCTTCAAAGTTAAATCTCGTATTTTGCCATTGTTGACCTTTGTCTATTCAAAATTCAATATCTAAAGCTATAGAAGTCCAATTTATACAACTCAATTTTTTTGGATTCCTGACTCAAAGGTCTATAAATGCTCCAAATTTCATCCAAAAAAGATGTTAGATGAGGGAGATATGATTTTTCAAAGATGACAATTGAATTCTGCCAGCAATCAGGTTTCGTGAAAAAATGAGTCCAAATTACGTTTCGAAGCTTCTAAACCATCATCCAAGTTTTTATATCAGCAATTTAGCTCCTCTAAGTCAGAGTTTGAAGATTTCATGCAAGTCTATTTCTCTTTTTTTAGGAAAAATAGTTATTGAAGTACTTAAATGTCAATTGTCAACTTAAGGGAGGACTACTTTGTAAATTAGGAGCTAAGGTTTCTTAGCATATAAAAAGAAAGAGAGAGAGGAAGAAAAGGGGGCAGCAACCAGAAGTTAAGAAACACAAATTCTCTCCTCTACAAACCTAAAAAATCATGCTCTCTTTATTCTTTAAGAGTAGTTGTTCAATAGTTATGCAAGGCTAAGCTCTTTTCTTGGTTGCAAGGACACAACAAACCTTCGAATTTCAAGAACCGTGAGATTTATTCTTCCTTTTATTTTTAGTTTATATTATGAATAAGTATTATTGTTTTCTTATGCATATTTTCTATGATTGTTGTTGATAATTGCTAGAGCAGAACTCTAAGTTATTATTGTGAACAATTTATTGCTAAGTTTGATATCAAAACTGGAGTTGTGATGTATGAACTTGTGAAGCAACTAAGCTTGATAATTGTGGCAGAACTATATTATTAAACTTAGGGAGAACACTCAAATATCTAGTTCTTAGGGCTGCCATTGAACTAAATTATTAATGCAGACATTGTGATTGTTTGTTGGTTAGGGTTAGTTATACGGCGAATCCGTTAATTAACCAACATTAAGAAAAGATAAAAATTTAGAATATAAATTGTAGTTTTGTTTCAAGGATCGGTTTTAATTTCTGTTGGTGGATGTGTGTTTGCAACCAAGGTTTGTTTTCATGATAAATTTTGAGTTCAATTGATGTTGTTTGCTAGTTTAATTTCTTCCATAGTTTAGATCATTACAAATCAAAACCCCCTAATTGCATAACATATAGCATAAAAATCTAAACTAAATCTTTCTTGTGGGATCGACCCTTTGCTTGCTCTATACTATCTTGTGTGTTGTGTTTTAAGCTAGGGTAATTAATTTGTGCAACCACAACATCGCAACATAAGGATTAAACAACGATAATAAACAATGTCAAGGATAGAGAATCCACTAATGGTATGTCAAATAAGTATAGTATAAACTCTTATTATTCAATTGAAAACCACACATAAAGAAGGTTCCAATCAAATTATAGATTGTTAACATGATTACATTAGTCATCTTATTCAATTAATGCTAATACTTGTAAATTTCATCAAGCATTCATGATTATAACTTATGTTAACAACAAATCAAGTTTCTTTCATAGCTCAGGTGTCGGTTATACCATACAATATGGGCTATGAAAGTGTTAAACATTTGTTGTACCAAGTGCTATACAACATAAATCAAGATTAGTTATTTAACAAGCAAAGTATTAAAGAGTGAACAAGATAACAAATCTAAAACATGTTAGTATCAAACATTAAAGTCCATATTAAGTTTATATTATACTTATTCTTACACCATTAGTGTAACCTTTTCACCTTGACATAATAAACTTAGCTAGACAAAATGAAAGAAATAAAAATAGATAAATAAAATAAGAACATAAAAAAGATAAAAGTTTACAAAGCAAAGGAAAGGAAATGAAAGGCATAAACTTGATATTAATGAAAGCAAAGCATAAGCAACACAAAAAATACAAAGAGAGAAAGCAAGAGCATGATCTTGATCTGGAAACCAAGATGCCTAAATGCATGGAAAATGCCTCCTTTTATAGGCCAAAATTGGGAAGTATTGATTTGATGACTAATTAATGAGTAGGTGGCCAACTCTTGACTTGGTGACAATCTTTATCTTCTTTTGTCTGCCCAAAACATCATTGATAACGTCAAAATTAGAGCCACTTGAAATATAAAAGTTATAGAAAATTGTCTTAGCTTTCTTGTATAAAAAATTCAGCTCATTTTGACTTTTAGAATTCTAGATATAGCTAAAATACAGAACAATACTCGAGTTGGAGGACAAATTCGGGCTTCTTTGTTGTTGCAACAATTTGGACTTGAAAATGACCTTTTTAGATTTTGGGCTTATATGAAAGTTATAAGCCTATATCTTACCTTTTCATCCATATAAAGTAGACCTAATTCTAAGATCTATTGCTCTAGATGTAACCCAATTACCGAATAGTATTCCGGTTTGGATTGTACCAACATCTCTTTTCTAAGTTTGACTATCTCTTTATCCTTTCAATTTCAGTTCTTAAATTTATCAATCAATCCTTTCATTTATGTGATAGGTATACATTTAAAATGAACTTTACTCACAAATTAAAGGTACCTTATATTATTAGATATATTATTATAAAGCATGCTTTAGTTAAGGAGTTATTGATACTTCAAGTGCAAAATGATGATATAAAACCTTATTAAAAATACACTTTTAAGTACAATCACTATGAAAGGAACTTAATTTTTTATGAACATAAGTTATAATCATGAATTTTTGACAACATTTACAAGTATTAGCATTAATCGAATAAGATAACTAATGTAATTATGTTAAAAATTTATAATTTGATTGGAACCTCCTTTGTGTGTGGTTTCAAATTGAATAACAAGAGTTTATACTATACTTGTTTAAAATACCATTAGTGGATCCTCTAACCTTGATATTTGTGTTATTATTGTCTAATCCTTACACTAATCTTCCATCTCAAAGTTCTCATAAACTTCTTTTTCTTTTTCTTTATTACTACTACTATTACTACCATTGTTATTGTATTATTGTTGTTTATAATTTATACAATTAACCTCCATGTGGTTCGACCCTGGTCTTGTAGAGTTATTTATTACTTCGACACTCCTGCATTTAGGAGAAGACATCAATCTTTTGGTCGTGTCAAGTTTTTGACGCCATTTCTTCTTCCTTTTATTATATTCCTACAAGTGCATGAGAGTATGTTCACATATATTAAGTGATAGACTTTGTAGGATATCCTCATCATTTTTTAAAAATATGATCGAAGAAGATAACCAGTCGCTTTATAATGACAATAATGAGAATAACCAAGTTAGAACACTTAGAGACGATATGAATCCCATAAGAACAAGTGCACCATCATGTATAGTTTTTCCCTTTGATGCATCTCATTTTAATTTTAAACCAGACATTATTCAACTTTTACCTTCTTTTCATGGCTTCGATTTAGAAAATCTATACTTGCATTTAAGGGAATTTGAGGAGGTTTGCAATACGTATAATGACTCAAATTGTAGCATAAATACCATCAGATTAAAACTTTTTCCTGTTTCATTAAAAGATAAAGCTAAAACATGGCTATAAAATTTAAGACTAAGATCCATTCGTGCTTGGGTGAAATGCAACAACAATTTTTAAAGTTTTTTCCTTCTCACAGAACCAACTCTTTCAAAAGATAAATCACTATTTTTACTCAAAAACCAGGAGAAACATTTTACTAATATTGGAAAAGATATCGAGACTTGCTTAATAGTTGCCCTCACCATGGTTTTGAAATATGAAGATTGATTTCATATTTTTATGAAGGGTTAACAACTAAAGATAGGCAAATGGTTGAATTGATGTGCAATGAAACTTTTGAAGATAAAAACCCTGATTAGGTAATGGATTACTTAGACTTATTAGTTGAAAATACTCAAAATTGGGACACCGCAGATATTTATGAAGCACCGAGTAAAACTCAACTTCATATATCTAGTGGAGATATGTACAACCTTAGGGAAGATCATGACCTCTAAGTCAAGTTTGCATCTTTAGCTAGAAAAGTTGAGACACTAGAATTGCAAAAGAGTGGTCAATTAAAATATGTTCAAGACATTGTGTGTCAAATCTATGAAACTAATGAATATTCAACCAATGACTGTCCAACTTTGTCTTCTTTTAAGGGATGTCTCTATGAATAAACCCATGCTTTAAATAGTTTTCACAAGCCCAATCATAACCCTTACTCACAAACATATAACCCTGGTTGGAGAAATCATCCAAATTTTAATTGAAAGAGTGATAACAATAATGCATAAACTTTACAACCACCGTTTTAAGCACACCATAATTTCCAAAATTTTTATAGATATACATCTCCTTATGCTCCACCTCCTAAAAAAAATCTTGAGGAAACATTACATGCATTCATTAAATAGCAAGAGACAATCAATACTCAACTTGCTTAAAGTATGATAGATTTTAAAGATACTCTTACAAAATTGACATCTACTCTCAGTTTCCAGATAAAAGGTAAGTTTCCATCTCAACCATAATAAAATCCCAAGAGACAATACAATGTAAATGCAAATAGTCCTGCAAGCTAACACATGGATCAAGTCAAATCAGTTACTACTCTTCACAGTGGTAAGGTTATTGAAAAACTTACTCTTAAACCTTGTGAGAAAGATGATGAGTCAATCTTTGAGGATAAGGAAGGGGTTGAATCTGAATATTGCAAAGAAAAGATTGATTCCCTGCCAACGCTTCCATTTCCTCACCATGAGCAAATAAAGAAAAGTCAATTACAACTCTAAAATCTTTGAAACTTTCAAATAGGTAAAGATCAATATACCGTTATTGGATGCTATTAAATAGGTTCCTTCTTATGCTAAATTTTTGAAATATTTATACACTATGAAGAGAAAACTAAATGTGAAAAAGAAAGTTTTTTTAGCCAAACAAGTAATTATCATTCTTCAAAACAATAATGCTTTGAAATATAAAAGACCCTGGTTGTCCTATAATTTCTTGCTTTACTAGGGAACATAACATTCAAAGAGTCTTACTTGATCTTAGAGCTAGTGTGATCAAAGAGCCTTACTTGATTTTAGAGCTAGTGTCAATTTACTTCTATATTCAATTTTTGAAAGTCTCAATCTAGGTAAGTTAAAACCAATTTTTGTAACTCTGTTACTTGCCGATGGATCTGTAAAAGTGCCTAGAGGAATAGTTGAAGATGTGTTAGTACAAGTCGATAAATTCATTTATCCTATGGATTTTATTGCCTACGACATACAACCTGTTAAAGCATGTAATTCATTTCTTATTATTTTAGGAATGGATAGATTAATGTATCTTCTAGAAATATGACATTGAAGATGAATGTTTTTAACATTTGCAAACAACCTAGAGATGATAATGATTCACAAGAAGTAGATCTTATTGATTAATTAGTTTATGATCAATTTGAATCTACTGTGAGTAAAATAGAGTTTAATGAATTTTAAGATATGCAAATGATTTATTCTTAGGAAGAAATCACAAATGTAAAAGGCATAAAAAGTGTTGATACAAATCTTTTATCAAAAGTGACAACATATTCGACATTTGACTTCACACTAATCGATGATTACTTTCCTAACAAATCCTTACTTTCTTTTAGTCCAATGCCTTGGTATGATAAAAATATCAATTTTCTTGCTTCAAGAGATTTGCTAGCTCATTAAAGTACCCAAGACAAAGGAAAGTTTTTGAACGAAGTGAAAAACTTTTATTGGGATGACCTTAACTTACTCAAATATTATGTTGATCAAATAGTTCAAAGATACATTCCTGACAATGAGGTAAGTAGTGTCATTAAACTTTATCATGCTAAAGCATATGAAAGTCATTTCTCGTAAAAAAAGACAGCTGCGAAAATCTTTCAAAATGGATTTTATTGGCCCACCATGTTCAAGGGCGCGTATGCATTATGCAAAACTTGTGAAAAATATCAAAAAGTTGATACTAGTAAAAAAGGCTTGCTATATAATTTTCAACTTCATTTGTTTTCTCGAAAACTAAGATCAAGATGGAGTGGTCCTTTTATTATGAAACATGTGTATCCATATAGGGCCTATAATATCGAAAATCCAAAGAATGACAATTTTTTCATGGTAAATGCACATGGTTTGAAAGTTTACTTTAATAATTTTTTAGTTGAAAATGACTCTATTGAATTGGGTGATCCTGTATATATAGATTAATTTTTTTTCTCACATTTTTGTTATGTTTCTTTTTGAGTGATTTTTGCTAGTTTCTCTCACCCCAGTTAAATGGCGGACTATAGTACTCCATGACTTAAGTCGGTTTTTTTAGTTTCCCATAATAATTGATATCTGTGTACATATATATATATATATAATTTTTTGAATCTCTCTTTCAATTCTCATTCGAAAATGGACATCAATCTTGAAAAATTAAAAACTTCTCATGGATATGCCACTTCTTTTTGTGTTGATAAATTAAGCATAAAAAGAAGGTTTATTAATATCTTGTTTAAGAGGTAGTGAGCAGATATATAAATTTAATGCGAGTTTGTATATCCGAATAGATTAATAAAAGTTAAATAATGAATATCATGCTTTGTGAAATTTGCAAATTATTTTTTCTATTTTAATGTTTTGATTACTAGGGACTAATAATAAGTTAGTTGGGGGGTATGCTTAATACTTAAAAGTGCATTTTTATCAAGGTTTTATATCATCATTTTGCACATGAAGTATTATTAACTCCTTAACTAAAGTATATTTTATAATAACATATTTAATAATATAAGATACCTTTAATTTATGGTAAATATTCATTTTAAATGCAAGTTTATCATATAAATGAAAGGATTGATTGATGAGTTTAAGAACTGAAATTGAAAGGACAAAGAGATGGCCAAACATAGAAAAGAGATGATGGTGTAATCCAAACTAGAATATTGTTCGGTAATTAGGTCATATCTAGAGCTATAGATCTTATATTTAGGTTTACTTTATATGGATGGAAAGGTAAGACATATGTCTACAACTTTCATGTAAAGCCCAAGATTTAAAAAGGTCATCTTTAAGTCTAAATTATAACAATAACAAAAAAGTCTGAATCTATTGATTAGTACTTAAAAGAGCATTTTTATCAAGGTTTTATATCATTATTTTGCACTTGAAGTATCAATAAATCCTTAACTAAAGCATGTTTTATAATAATATATCTAATAATATAAGATACATTTAATTTATAGTAAATGTTCATTTTAAATACAGGCCTATCACATAAATAAAAGCATTTATTGATGAATTTAACAACTGAAATTGAAAGGACAAAGAGATGGTCAAACTTCAAAAAGAGATATTGGTGCAATCTAAATTGGAACATTGTTCAATAATTAGGTCATATCTAAAGTTGTAGATCTCAAATTTAAGTTTATTTTATATGGATAGAAATGTAAGACATAGGCCTTCAACTGTCATATGGAGCCAAGATCTAAAAAGGTCATTTTCAAGATCAAATTGAAGTAACAACAAAGAAGTCTAAATCTGTTTTCTACCCCGAGCATTGTTTAGTGTTTGACCTATATCTAGAGTTCTAGAAGTCCAAATAACCTGAAACATTTACACAAGAAAGCTGAGACAATTTCCTACAACTTTCATGTTTTCAAGTGCCTCCAATTTTGATGTTATCAATGATGTCTTGGGCAGACAAGAGAAAATAAGAATTGTTACCAACTCAAGAGTTGGTCACCCACTTATCAATTAGTCATCAAATCAATAATTCCTAATTTTGGCCTATAAAAAGAGCATTTGTCATGCATTTAGGTATCTTGGTGTCCAAATCAAGATTATGGTCTTGTTTTCTCTCTTTGTATTTTTTATAATATTTATGCTTTGCTTTCATTAATATCAAGTTTATGACTTTCATTTCCTTGCCTTTACTTAGTTAACTCTTATCTTATTTATGTTTTTATTTTGTTTATTTGTTTTTCTTTCTTTTATTATGTTTAGCTAAGTTTATTATATCAAGGTGAAAAGGTTACACTAATAGTGTACCAATAAACATAGTGTAAACTTAATATAGACTTTAATGTTTGATACTAATATGTTTTGTATTTATTAACCTCTAACCTTGACATTTGTTATTATCATTGTTTAATCTTTATATTAATATTTCATCTCAAAGTTCTCATCTTTTTCTTCTTTTTCTCCTTCTTTTTCTTTATTATTGTTGTTGTTGTTGTTGTTGTTACTATTGTTGTTATTTACAATTTCTACAATTAACCTCCTTGTGGTTCGATCCTGGTCTTACTGGGTTATTTATTACTTTAACACTCTGCACTTGGAAGAAGACATCAATCTTTTAATCCTGTCAAGTTTTTGGCGTCGTTGCTGGAGAGGTAAGTTTTATATAAATTATAATAGTTATTTTATTTTCTCTATTTACTTTTCTTGTATATAACTTTATTTCTTTTCTCTTGTTTCTTCTTCTTTTGTTTTCTTTTTTTTATTATATTCCTACATGTGCATGAGAGTGTGGTCACGTACATCAAGTGGTAGACTTTGTAGGGTATCCTTATCATTTTTAGAAAATATGACCGAAAAAGATAATCAATCACTTCATAATAAGAATAATGAGAATGATCATGCTAGAACACTTAGAGACCACATAAATCCCATAAGAACAAGTGCATGATGCTTAGTTTTTCCTCCCGATGCATCTCATTTTAATTTTAAGGCAGACATTATTCAACTTTTACCTTCTTTTCATGGCTTAGAATTGGAAAATCCATACTTACATTTAAAGGAATTTGAGAAAATCTGCAACACATATAATAATTTAAATTGTAGCATGAACACCATCACATTAAAGCTATTTCCTTTTTTATTAAAAGATAAAGCTTTTTTGGCTACAAAATTTAAGATAAGGATCCATTCGTGCTTGAGATGAAATGCAACAACAGTTTTTAAAGAAGTTTTTCCCATCTCATAGAACAAACTCTTTCAAAAGGCAAATCACCACTTTCACTCAAAAACCAAGAGAAACATTTTACCAATGTTAGGATAGGTATCGAGACTTGCTTAATATTTTCCCTCATCATGGTTTTGAAACATGGAGATTGGTTTTACAGTTTTATGAAGGGTTAACACCTAGAGATAGGCAAATGATTGAATTGATGTGCAATAGAACTTTTAAAGATAAAGACCCTGATGAAGCAATGAAGTACTTAGACTTGTTAGCTGAAAATGCTCAAAATTAGGACACCACGGGTACTTATGAGGCACCGAGTAAAACTAAACCTCATATATCTAGTGAAGGTATATAGAACCTTAGGGAAGATTATGACCTCCAAGTCAAGTTTGCATCTTTAGCTAGAAAAGCTGAGGCACTAGAATTGAAAAAGAGTGGTCAATTAAAATCTATTGAAAACATTGTGTGTCAAATATATGAAATAAATGAACACTCAACCAATAATTGTCCAACCTTGCCTTCTTTTAAGGAATGTCTCCATGAACAAGCCTATGCTTTAAACAATTGTAAGGTTATTGAAAAACCCTCTCTTGAACCCTATAAGAAAGATGATGAGTCAATCTCTGAAGGTAAGGAAGGAGTTGAATCTAAAAATTGCAAAGAAAAGACTAATTCTCCGCCAGCACTTCCATTTCCTCAAGTCATGACTAAACAAAGGAAAGTCAATAATAACTCTAAAATTTTTGAAACTTTCAAACAGGTAAGAATCAATATATCTTTGTTGGATGCTATTAAATAGGTTCCTTCTTATGCTAAATTATTGAAAGATCTATGCACTGTGAAGAGAAAACTGAATATGAAAAAGAAAGCCTTTCTAGTCGAACAAGTGTCATTCTTCAAAACAATAATGCTTTGAAATATAAAGACCCTAGTTGTCCTATAATTTCTTGCTTCATTGGAGAACAAAAAATTGAAAGAGTCTTACTTGATCTTGGAGCTAGTGTGAATTTACTTCTATATTCAGTTTTTCAAAGTCTTAATCTAGGTGAGTTAAAACTAACTTCTATAACTCTTTTACTTGCCAATAGATCTGTAAAAGTGCCTAGAAGAATAGTCAAAGATGTGTTAGTACAAGTTGATAAATTCATTTATCCTATGGATTTTATTGTCTTGGACACACAATTTGTTAAAGTATGTAATTCATTTTCTATTATTTTAAGACGTCCATTTCTTACAACTTTTAATATATTGATTAATTATAGGAATGGATTGATGAAGCTATCATTTGAAAACATAACATTGGAGATGAATATTTTCAACATTTACAAGCAACCTAGAGATGATAATGATTTACAAGAAGTAGATCACATTGACGAATTAGTTTATGATCAACTTGAATCTACTTTAAGTAAAAATGAGTTGGATGAATCTGAAGATTTGCAAATGATTTTTCTGAGAAAGAAATCACGGATAAAAAAATCATCGAAAATGTTGATGCGGATTTTTTGTCAAAAGTGACAACAAATTCGACATCTAACATCACATCAATCAATGATCACTTTCCTGACAAATCCTTACTTTCTCTTAATCCAATGCCTTGGTATGATAAAAATATCAATTTTCTTGCTTTAGGATATTTGCCACCTGATTGGAGTACCCAAGACAAAGAAAAGTTTATGAACAAAGTGAAGAATTTTTATTGTGATGACTCTAACTTATTCAAATATTATCCTAATCAAATATTTCAAAGATTCATTCCCGATAATGAGGTAAGTAGTATCATTAAAATTTGTCATCCTAAAGCATGTGAAAGTTATTTCTCGTAAAAAAAGACAGTTGCAACAATCTTCTATTGACTCTTGAGACGCATCCTAGTGGAGATGTGCATCGTGCAATTCATGATTTATGGTCACTATTTCATAAAGAACATGATCGACTTAGTCTTGAAAATCTGACTAAAAAAGACCTTGTTTGCTAGTTTTTAAGAAAACTGGATGAAAAGTCTATCCCCGACCTATAAAGGGCGTTTAAGCCATTCTTGGATATAAAACCAAGGGAAAATATGAGCCACAATCACAACTACCTGTACATACACATGCTTTTTTAAAAGTAAATAAATAAATAAATAAAGAGAGTGTAAGACTCCAGCTAGCCTACACATAGGTGGTATGATTGCCCTTTTAATTTCTCATCTATAAAATCCTCTCTTCCTTCCCTTCATTTCTACTCAACCCATACATTTATCAAATATAGAAGTGTGTAGAAATGACAAGTTTCTCAGGTCCTTAGATAAGAAATATTTGTGTTTTCAGTGGATCTAGTCTTAGGGAAAAAAAAAGAGTTTTTAGAATTAGCAAATCATCTTAGTCAGGTGCTAGCTGAGAGAGATTTATTTAGTGTATGGGAGAGGCAGTTTTGGGTTAATGAGAGGTGTGTCAATAGCTGCAATTTTAGAAGGTAGTCAAGTTTTGGGGGTCGTCCCCGAAACTTTAGCATAAGGGGACATCATTGAAAAAACAATTGGAAAGGAACATCAGGTCCCCACAATGTTTGCTCGAATGAATGCAATGTTTAACCATGTTAATGCCTTCATTACTTTACCAGGTGGCCTAGGCACATTGGAAGAGATCTTTTATATTTCCTCTTGGGCCTAATTACACATTCACCATAAACCCATAGGTTTGTTAAATGTTAATGGTTATTAAGATAAGTTGTTTTATTTTCTTGATCATGCTGTGGAACAAGAATTTCTAACATCTTGTGCACGACAAATCATAATATTTGCTGCTACTACTGAACAATTGATTGACCAACTACAATCTTTCATTCCTGTAATTGATCCTTCCATAAGTCGCATAAATTGGTCAACTAAGGAAAATCATAAAAAGCTTAGATTGGATTTGAGCCTTTATTTATGATTTTTATGTCTTTTGGTTTTATTATTGTGTTTTGTTGTTTCTTATATTTGTTTTAGTATGTTCCAGGTTTGTCAGTGTTTGTTATTTCAGGTGATATCTTCTATACTCTATCTTTCTACTTTTAAATATTAAGGACAATGTCTCGTTTTAGTTGGGAGGAGAGGGTAGTAGTTGAAAAAAAAACTAATTATGTTTTCTATTTCAAAAAGCATGTACAAAATTGTTGTTATTATGATGGTAGAGTAAGAAGAACTTTTTATGACTCTTGAGACGCATCTTAGTAATCATTCATAACAAAGTCTATCACAATATTTCTTGAAATATTTAGATTTACAAACTCTCGCATTGTTATCACTTAATTCTGCTCATATACTTATTTAACATGTATTCTTAAACCTTAATTTACACACACACACACACACTTAACATATGATCGTAGGTTGCATATTGGATTATTATATTATTTATGTTCTTTTGTTAAAGGTAACAACTAAGGGAAAACAGATAGTATATAATTAAAAAAAAAGAAAAATAAAAAAAAGAAAAAAATGATAATAATAAAAATATAGATAAATTTGGTTTCGTAACCTCCCTAACCTAAACAATTAAGCTCGAAGGGGTGTTTTAACACCTAATACCCTAAAGTCAATTGACTTGAGAGCTATTGGCTTAACCCTTGTTACATGGGTTGAGGAGAAAAGTTTAAGGGAATCAAACATTGCATTATCTATATATTAGTATCTAACACCCGAGTTACTAAACTAGTAGGGGTCTCTTAACACCTAATGCCCTAAGACCAACTGGTATGAGAGTCATTAGCCGAAAGCTTGTTACATGGGTTAAAGATACATGATGTTTTAAATTATATATGTATATATATATATATTAAAAAAATGAGAAAAAAAGAAAACAAAACCCATAATTATGTGTTGATACATTGAGCACAAAAGAAAAGTTTATGAATATCTTGTTATGAGGTATTGAGTAGGTATATAAATTTAATAAGAGTTTATTTATCTGGATAGATTAATGGAAGTTAAATGATGACTACCTTGCTTTATGAAATTTGCAAAGTATTTTTTTTATTTTAACGCTTTGATTACTAGGGACTAGTAATAAGCTAGTTGGAGGGGTGATTAGTACTTAAAGATACATTTTTATCAAAGTTTTATATCATCATTTTACATTTGAAGTATCAATAACTATTTAACTAAAGCATGTTTTATAATAATATATCTAATAATATAAGATACCTTTAATTTATGGTAAATGTTCATTTTAAATGCAGGCCTATCTTATAAATAAAAGGATTGATTGATGAATTTAAGAACTGAAATTGAAAGGACAAAGAGATGGCCAAACTTCGAAAAGAAATGTCGGTGCAATCTAAACTAGAACACTGTTTGGTAATTGGGTCATATCTGGAGCTTTAGATCTTAGATTTAAATCTATTTTATATGGATGGAAACATAAGACATAGGCCTACAACTTTTATATAGAGCCCAAGATCTAAAAATGTCATTTTTAAGTCCAAATTATAGCAAAAACAAAGAATTCTGAATTTGTCTTTCAACCCGAGCATTATTCAGTATTTAGCCTATATCTAGAGTTCTAGAAGTCCAAATGAGTTGAATTTTTTACACAAGAAATCTGAGATAATTTCCTACAACTTTCATGTTTTCAAAGGGCTTTAATTTTGATGTTATTAATAACGTTTTGGGCAGACAAAAAAATATAAGGATTGTCACCAAGTCAAGAGTTGGTCACCTATTCATCAATTAGTCATCAAATTAATAGTTGCCAATTTTGGCCTATAAAAGGAGACATTTGCCATGTATTTAGGCATCTTGGTGTCCAAATCAAGATCATGCTCTTACTTTCTCTCTTTGTATTTTTTGTAATGTTTATGCTTTGCTTTCATTAATATCAAGTTTATGCCTTTCATTTCCTTTATTTTAGTTAGTTAGCTCTTATCTTATTTATGTTCTTATTTTGTTTGTTTGTTTTTCTTTCTTTCATTATGTTTAGCTAAGTTTATTATGTCAAGGTGAAAAGGTTACATTGATGGTGTAGGAATAAGCATAGTGTAAACTTAATATAGATTTTAATGTTTGATACTAACATGTTTTGTATTTGTTATCTTGTTCACTCTTTAATACTTTACTTGTTAAATGATTAATCTTAATTGATGTTATATAACACTTAGTACAACAAATGCTTGGCACTTTCGTAGCCTATACTATATGGTATAACGGACACCTGAGCTATGAAAGGAACTTGATTTGTTGTTAACATAAGTTATAATCATGAATGTTTGACGAGATTTACAAGTATTAGCATTAATCGAATAAGATGATTAATGTAATCATGTTAACAATCTATAATCTGATTGGAACCTCCTTTGTGTACGGTTTCCAATTGAATAATAAGAGTTTATACTATACTTGTTTGACATACCATTAGTGGAACCTCTAACCTTGACAATTGTTATTATCATTGTTTAATCTTTACATTAATATTCTATCTCAAAGTTCTCATCTTTTTCTTCTTCTTCTCCTTCTCCTTCTTTATTATTGTTGTTGTTGTTTCTATTTTGTTGTTTACAATTTGTACAATTAACCTCCCTATGGTTCGATCCCGATCTTGTCAGATTATTTATTACTTTGACACTCCTACACTTTGGAGAAGACATCAATCTTTTAGTCATGTCATCCATCCTATAACTTGAATATTGTTTAGTATTTAGCCCATATTTAGAGTTGTAGAAGTCCAAATGATCTTTATTTTATTTTTTTAGAAAGCTGAGACAATTTCCTACAACTTTTATGGTTTCAAGTGGTTTCAATTCTGATATTATCAATGACATTTCGGTTAGATAAGAAAAGATAAAGATTGTCACCAAGTCAAGTGTTGCCCTCCCACTCAGCAATTAGTCATCACATCAATAATTCCTAATTTTGGCTTATAAAAGGAGGCATTTGTCATGCATTTAGGCATCTTGGTTTCTAGATCAAGATCATTCTCTTGCTTTCTGTCTTTGAATTTTATAATGTTTAAGTTTTTTTTCATTAATATCTTGTTTATGCCTTTCAATTCTTTTCCTTTACTTAGTTAACTTTTATCTTGTTTATGTTCTTATTTTGTTTATTTATATTTCTCTTTCATTGTGTTTAGCTAAGCTTATAATGCCAAGGTGAAAAGGTTACATGAATGGTGTAAGAATAAGTATAGTATAAACTCAATATGGACTTTACTGTTTGATACGAATATATTTTATATTTGTTCTCTTGTTCACTTTTAATACTTTACTTGTTAAATGATTAATCTAGATATATGTTGTATAATACTTGGCACTTTCATAGCTCAACCATATGGTATAACATATACTTGTGCTATGAAAGGAACTTGATTTATTGTTAACATAAGTAATAATCATGAATGTCTGACGATAGTTACAAGTATTAACATTAATCAAATAAGATGACTAATGTAATCATGTTAACAATTTATAATATGATTGGAACCTCCTTTGTGTGTGGTTTTCAATTCAATAATAAGAGTTTATATTATACTTGTTTGACATACCATTAGTAGATCCTCTAACCTTGATATTTGTTGTTATTATTGTTTAATCCTCATGTTGATCTTCCATCTCAAAGTTCTCATCAACTTCTTCTTCTTTTTCTTCTTCTTCTTCTTCTACTACTACTACTACTACTCCTACTACTACTACTATTGTTATTATTATTAGTATTATTATTATTATTATTACTACTACTATTACTATTATTATTGTTGTTGTTGTTGTATGATTATTGTTTATAATTTATACAATTAACCTTCTTATGGTTCGACCTCAATCTTGCTGGGTTATTTATTACTTCAATCTTTTGGTCATGTCAATGGACTTAGTGCAGAGGTGCTTTAGGTTTGATTTGACAAGCATATTGACGTTTTTTGATAGATGAGGTTTGTAATGGGGTTAAAATTCATCAAGGGAATGCTGGCGAAAATAGTGCTATAATGACATTGTAAGATAATGTCAAAATCGATAGAGCTAATGAGATTAACATCATCGAAGAAGTCCATAGTAAGGGTTGAAGATAATTTTAAAAGATGGCTAGTCCAAAACTCGATGAAAACACTAATAGCATGAAATGGAAACATGCATGAACATCGACAATTTTTTTAAACAACAGTGTATGTCTAATGATTTGAAAAGAGATGATGAGAAAAGGAACTTAGACAACAAATAGTCTAAGACATGCAAACACTCATTTTGATAGCAAGTGAGTTGGCAAAAGAAACGACTAGTTTATTAGGTAGCAGGCCAGGGAAGAAGCAATGGTTAGGGTAGTTATTCATAGTTTTCATAATGCAAAACTAACCAGACATGTTCCATGTCTTAGGGGATAGTTTTTATTGTAATCTTTCATGTTATTTTCCTTTTAATAAGTAGTATATAAGTGTGTAGGATACAATGTTCTAAAGGCAAAATAATTATGCATAGCATACATATAAACAAACTTGTATATATCCTTTTAAGTTAATAAAAGGTTAGGATTGATTCCTGTAATAATTTATGTGATTATTTCTTTTCACATTCATTTGTGTATCCTGCTTGGTTACAACATTGAAAGAGTGTAGGTAGCCTCTTAGGTTTGTAGAGTAAACTAGTTGTAGGCAAACACAAATGAATCAATGAGTGAAAGGGTTAAGTCTAGTGGGACTAGATTGTTGTATGGGGGTTGAAAATTTCAACAAGAAATTAACCTTATGACACCAACCATGGGGTTTAGACTATGGGTGGCCAATTTTAGTTTTGATTTAAAGGTATTTTGAAATTTTTATATAGATTGTCCTAATTTTTATGTTATGAATTAATGTGTGAGTTAATTAAATATGATTTTAATCAAGTTGTTTTATACATGGGTTGTTTATTAACATGTTTTGAAATAGTATGGAAATGTGAGATAACAGGTGTTTAGAATTTGATAAAGTATATTGTTAAATTAATTAAATTATTGGAGAATTTATGCAAGAAAGGGTATTATTAGTAGTTTAATTGATGAATTTAAAGCTAGCCATGGATTTTTAAACCATGGGTGGCTGGCCATGCTAATGTGATTAGAAAAGTTTTAAAATTGGATATATTTTAGGGTTAATTGCGTGTATGATTTTGGTCATGTGATATGATTATAAGTAGTATGTTAGGTTTAGATTATGACCATTCAAGTTAAATAATGAGGTATAAATTCTTGTTTATGTATTTGGGGAGGATGAATTTGTGAAGTTTCTATGAAATTGATTGGTTCTATTAGTGCCCATCAAGTGTTTGACATAAAACATTATTGAAGAAATGCTAAACATTGAGAATTATTAATGAAATATTAAACATTAAAAGTCACTGATGAAAAAGGTAGTACACTAAAATGGAATATAGAACTTATTGACAAAATACTCACATATAAAGATTGGGTTATGGAAATTTAATGATGAATGCTTTAATAAAATAGATAAATTAGTAAGTAAAAAATAACATAATAGGATGTTTGCATGTGTCGTACTTATAAATTGTAATGATGATTATCCTCCTAGATTGGGTTTCGGGTGGTAAGGAAAGAATAACGAATTTTTATCCTTTTATGGTTTAAAAAGTTTGGAATCGTCATGACCACTAGAAGTCTCAATTAATTTTTAAATTCTAGATAAGAAAATTAATTATGTATAAGGAGGGTAATATCATCCCTAATACATTTAAGATAAGCTGTATTTTTAATTTATATATTTATTTCTTAGGCATTGTTATATTTTTATAACTATTAATTTGTCTGTCAGTTAAAGTTGTTTTATCCCAATAGAGAAAACCATGACTTTATGGGTCAATTCTTGTTAATCTAAAGCCATAATATATTTTTTGAATTTGTTTTTTTTTTTAATATCAGGAATACATCTTATGTATAAGTTCATAATCTTTGATATTAGAAATAAACAAATTAGTTTTTTTTTATTTTTTTTTAAATTTAAATCAAGTTCTCATGACTTTAATAAATATGTTATTAAATCCATAATTCATGTAAAATATAAAAAAATATTTTTTTTTAATTTTTTGGTATGCTAAATCATGCATTATTTTTCTGTATTTTTTTATTTAATAAAAATGCAAACGTGATTTTTTTAGAGAAACTTGACTATATACAATTTAAAACATAAATATATATTTTGTGAAAGAAGATTTTTTTTAAAATTAGTTTATTAATTTAAGTCAGCATTTAGAAAAAAAAAATTGATATTAAAAATTGATAATAAAATATTATCATTAGGAAATTGTCAATGTTTATATTTAATCAACAATTTCTAATACCAATATAATTGATGATGGAATATTTTATCATTAATTTTTATTAAAAAAGTTATTGTTAGTAAAAATTACTGATAGATTCTTTGATGAAATAAAAAAAAATTAAAAAGTTGAAATTGCCAGCAAAAATTTCATTGTAATTTTCAAGTTTTTTTTTTAACAAGGGATAATTGCTAATTGATAAATTGCTCAAAAAGTAAAGCATAGTGCTGACACCACTAATAGAATAGCAATTGAAATTGAAGAGAAATCAAGAAAATTTAACATACAAGTCGCAGAAATCTACACTGATATAGATGGAAAGATATAATTGAGAATTCTAAAACTTGAAAGGAATAAAATGATATAAAATTAATGAGGATACAAGTTTTCTAAAGTTGTTTGGTAAGCTTCTAATGACTTGGTACTTGCTGATTCGCCTTGCCCTATAGTAGTAGAGTGTATGAAATATGTAGAGATGTATATTTTTGGTTTGATCCAGTTTTTATTTAAAACAATAATCAATTTAAAAAAATTAAAATTGATTTAAATCAATCAATTTCGATTCAATTCAATTTAGTTAATTGAAGGGAAAAATCAGAAAAAACCAGTTAATTTTTTTGGTTTTTGAGCTTTTTTGTGACTCTTGATGGATTATTTAAAAGGCTTGTAATTGACATAGAAAACTTATATTCATTGTTTAACTTTTTTTTACTAGAATTCATCTCAAATAATAGAAGAAATATCTTTTAATTTGCACCAATGGTTTTCTCAAACCAATCAACCCTAATCAAAATCCAAAATAAAATTATAGAACAAATAACATGAAAAATAATTAAGACCTTAAAAACAATGGGTTTAGACCAACAAAACAATGCCTCTGATAAAACTAAAAAAATATAATTTGTAGGAGTCCGTTGAAATTGAAATAAAATGCATCAACTGTCTTTGTCACAGCACCCACAACAATAAAATAAAAGAAAAGATGCTGTTATTTTAGTATTATTGTTAACTAAATCATATGCCTTTAACATTTTATTGCTTATATTTTCTCATAAACAAAATGAGAAGAAACTATAGAGAAAAAAACCCCAACTATTAAGGCATGCAAGCATGGACATTAAAATTGCATTTGATTCTCTTGAATAGTTCACCTGATAAGTTTAACAAAATAGGTTAATATAAACTAATAAAAACTAAATAGAAGATAACAAAAATAATTTAGATTAGAGAATAGACAACATCAAACTTCTCATCCAACTTGGAGAGAAAAAGAACTTAAAGGAACGACTACTAGTTTTGATTTAGAGATAGAAAGATTGAGATATGAAGATTTGATCAAGAGATTGAACAAGAGGAAGTAGAAAGATTGAGATATAAAGATTTGATCAAAAGATTGAACAAGAGGAAGGGGGGCAACTGGGTTTGCTAGGGTTAGAAGAAGAAATTAAAGGGTAGATCTGTAGATGAGAGAGATAAAGATTTGATCGAGAGAATGAACAAGAGGGAAAGGATGGTGGCTAGGTTTGCTAGGGTTAGAAGAAGAAACTAAAAGATAGATATGTAGATCAGAGATGAAGATTTGATTGAAAAATTGAATAAAAGAAATGGGGCGGTGGTTGAGTCTGTTATTTCTATGGTTGAAAGAAGAAACCAAAAGATAGATATATAGATGAGAGAGATGAAGATTTGATCGAGAGATTGAACAAGAGGGGGGCAGCTAGGTTTGCTAGGGTTAGAAAAGGAAACTAAAAGGTAGATCTATAAATGGAAAAAATGAAGATTTGATCGAGAGATTGAACAAAAAGGAGGACACGGCGGCTAAGTTTGCTAGAGTTAGAAGAAACTAAAAAATAGATATGTAGATGGGAGAGATGAAGATTTTTTATTGAAAGATGGAACAAGAGAAAAGGGAGGCGGCTAGGTTTGCTATTGCTAAGATTAAAAGAAAAAACTAAAAAGTAGATCCGTGGATAGGAGAGAATAGAGATTAAGATTTGATTGAGAGATTGAACAAGAGGGAGTAAGGGGGGAAAGGGGGCGGCTAGGTTGTAAGAAAAGACTAAAAAGTAGATATTTAGATGAGTTTAGAAACTATTTATAGTAGTAGTTTTTTTATTTTTATTTAAACTAATTCAGATCAGTTTATTTGTTTTTAGCTTTTTAAAACAAAAATCAAACCAAATTATTTTTTAATTATTTTAATCAGTTTAATTAATTTTTTTCATGATTTTTTTATTATTTCAATTTAATTAATTTTTTTACTCATTTCTATGTATATACAGAGGTTTTGGTGGCATTAGAAGGATGAAAGAGTTGTTGCTTGATTACAACAAGTCTAATAGGTATATGAAGTGCTAGAGAATAAAAGACATGTATAGTAAGACTTGAAGCCAAATGCATGGAACCGCTGGATAATTGGAATGCATGGGTGGTCTTTCTTCCACATTTTCTTTGACACGTGTGATGACCTCATCTCTCTAGCAATTCTACAGCTGTCCCCTTGATTTCAACTATCTCATGCCTTCAACAAATTTAAAGAGCACACACATCTTTTAGACTTAACGATATTTTCTAACCAAATGCATAGATGAAAAATAATTCTCGAGAAAATATATTGCTTACACTTGTGAAAAATATTTGACATATCTTACAACAGTAAGCTACTCCCATCCTACCAAGTGCAGCTCCTTGTCTCTCGAGCACCCACATATGTTGCTCTCTGTTAGCATGCATGTTATGGATTCCAGAATGCCCAAGCATTGTTCCCTTCATGCCTTCCCGCGTGGTCTCACTACTGGAGAGATTGGAAATCAGCCATGTCATCCTCTCTGAACTGAAAAAACCATCTCCATATCTGATTCAATCAATACTTGTGAAGCTAAAGGACAGTCCCTCAACAAATGAAGTGCAGTTTCCACTTCGGTCTTGCATCCTTGACAAGAATGATTGTCCGTAAAATGCCTCAGCCTTCTGTTTTTTTTTTCATTTGTCAGTAGCCCATCGTGCGCGACCAGCCACGAGAAATGCCTAACCTTTTCTGGCCCTTTCCACCTCCAGATTATACGTCATATAGGGTCCTTCATGTTTAGCTGACCTGAACTGTTATCAAATAGTTCATATGCTGACCTGATACTAGGTTCCCCGCTCGTAGTATTGCTCCAGAACACCGTGTCCTCGTCCATTTCATACCTCGGAGCTGGAATACTAGTTATAATAATCAACACATTAACAGGGATTAATTGGGAAAATGTGTCCCAATCCCACTTGTTGTCTGAGGTAACCTTGTCCGCCACGGTTGCATATCTGTCAGTAGTTGGAACTTGGAATGTCACTAGTGGCATGTTGAATAAGAGGCCCTGATCCATCCACCCACTGATCCTTCCAAAAACTAACACTCATGTCGTTACCCCGTGACCAGCCCATTCCCTCCATTATAAATGGCATTTCCTTGCAAATCGCCTTCCATAGTGGAGAATCTCTGTTCTTAGCTTGTAACATCTGATTCTGATCCTTAACATAATTGCCTCGAATTAGCCCACAGAGGCACAGACTATCCTTCTCATGTCTTACTCCACAAGCTAGCTTCGTTATGAAAGCTCTGTTCATAGTATATTACAAATTTTTTCACTCTCCTGGCACGTTGATTTGGGAATAACAGTAGACTGCATTGGATATAAGGGAACAGTCGTGAGAACAGCTTTGCATAGGGTGATTCTCCTTGCTAAAGACATACGCTTTGCCTTCCTACTAGCTAGTTTCTTCTCAAGTTACTAGATTATTTTCCTGCACATCAAGTTACTAGTTTGTTTCCTACTCCTTCAAGTTTCTTCTCACATTCTTGTTTATAGATTCATAATTGAATAATAAAACAAAAAAAAAAACAAGAGAAATAACAAGAACGTACGTATATGAATATACTTAAGTAGTAGTCTTTAAAAATATCTATCCATTGATAAGATCAATCAAATATGAAAATACTTGAATACTTGGTGTAATATAATGTTTTCTTTAGTAAGAACGAAAAATATCACAGGGTAATTGAGAGAGCTCTTTTTTGTGTGGAAACTTTCTTGTTTTTTTCGTTTGTCGTATCTGGTGTTTACTATTAGTCTAAGAAATGGAATTTTGAATGGTTTTTTTTGGTCAACTAGCATATATAGTTGATGATACAGTACCCAAACTCCACCCCCAACAACCAGGTAGGAACCTAGCAGTGTAAAGCGCATTAAACGTATTAAAGACAAGGATATGTCATCAGAGGTGGCCATACATAGTCGCCTTTTTACTTGACGGTTACAAAAACAAAGGAAAGAAATATGAAAATCACAGATACTATAAACTTGCTAGGCTTGATAGTTTTTCTTCTTTTTTTGTAAAAAAAATATGCTCATTTTTAGTTTAAAACTCAAGTTAGTAGGATTCACATTTATATTATTTGAAATATGGATATTTAGCTCATATGTATCCAGCTTGATTATTTTCATGAGTTATAAAATTAATAATTATAAACTTTTAATAGTTTCGGAGAATACTTGAATTTATGATAATTGAAAAGTAAATTTAAAAACTTAATTAATTGAGTTATCCTTCAAGATTCAACTTGGATATTCTTAATATATCCTTAATTAGTCTTAGTCCTATTCCAAGGGTAAACTCTTCCTAAAGGCTACGGTCTCCAAACAAATCACAAGGCTTCAAGATTTAAACTCAAACCGTTATATACTAGCACATCAAAACTAGTATCGAGCACCGAGGGGTTTGGTCTAGCAGTGAAAGAATCTTGTCTCCTTCCACTACACTGGGTTCAAGCCCTGACGTGCACGTCTATCACCGCTGCGGTGTCTTACATGCCTACTAGGTTTACAGGGTATTCAGTGGGCTGTAGGGATTAGTCATGGTGCGCGCACAAGCTGGCCCAGACACCCCACGTAAATAAAAAAAAAACTAGTATCAAGCATGAACCTGAAAGTTATGGACCGTACTTAACGCAATCATCTTGCTTCATTGCTTGATCCTAAAGCTCCCTGAAACCTAGCCTAACTGAACATTCACTACTATAATAAGATTATTATTGCATGCTTGACACTCTAAATAATAGTGTGAAAATCCCCATATCACTATTTTTCTTTTCTTTTCTTTTTTTTAAATATAATGTAAAATAAAAATGTTCTAACTATCTTAAATTTAATATCATTTTCATTTTCATTTTCATTTTCATTTTTTTAAATGAACAAATACTTAATGCAGATGATTAGTACTTAAAGTGTATTTTTTTATTAAGGTTTTATGTTATTATTTTGCAATTGAAGTATCAATAACTCCTTAACTACAACATATTTTATAATAATATATAATAATAATATAAGATACCATTAATTTGTGGTAAATATTCATTTTAAATGCAGGCCTATCACATAAATGAAAGGATTAATTGATGAATTTAAAAACTGAAATTGAAAGGACAAAGAGATGACCAAACTTAGAAAAGAAATACTAATACAATCCAAACCGGAACACTATTATGTAATTGGGTCATATATGGAGCTATAGATCTTAAATTTAGGTTTAGTTTATATGAATAGAAAGGTAAGACATAGGCCTACAACTTTCATATGAAGCCCAAGATCTAAAAAGGTCATTTTCAAGTTTAAATTGTAGCAACAACAAAGAAGTCTGAATTTGTCTTCCAACCCGAGCACTATTCAGTGTTTGGCCCATATTTGGAGTTCTAGAAGCCCAAATGACCTAAAACTTTTACACAAAAAAGCCGAGATAATTTCCTACAACTTTCATGCTTTTGCATGGCTCCAATTTTGACGTTATCAATGATGTTTTGGGCAGACAAAAAAAGATAAGGATTGTCACTAAATCAAGAGTTGGTCACCCACTCATCAATTAGTTATCAAATCAATAGTTTCTAATTTTGACTTATAAAAACAGGTATTTTTCATGTATTTAGGCATTTTGGTTTTCAGATCAAGATCATGCTCTTGCTTTCTCTCTTTGTATTTCTCGTAATGTTTATGCTTTACTTTCATTAATATCAAGTTTATGTCTTTCATTTACTTAGCTAACTTTTATCTTATTTATGTTCTTATTTTGTTTATTTATTTATTTTTATTTCATTATGTCTAGCTAAGTTTATTATATCAAGGTGAAAAGATTACATTAATGGTGTAAGAATAAGTATAGTGTAAACTTAATATGGACTTTAATGTTTGATACTAACATGTTTTGTATTTGTTATCTTGTTCACTCTTTAATACTTTGCTTGTTAAATAACTAATCTTGATTTATGTTGTATAACACTTGGTACAACAAATGCTTGACATTTTTATAACCCATACTATATGGTATAACCGACACCTGAGCTATGAAAGGAACTTGATTTGTTGTTAACATAAATTATAATCATGAATGCTTGACGAGATTTACAAGTATTAGCATTAATCAAACAAGATGACTAAAATCATGTTAACAATTTATAATCAGATTGGAACCTTCTTTATGTGTGGTTTCCAATTGAATAATAAAATTTTATACTATACTTGTTTGACATACTATTAGTAGATCCTCTAACATTGATATTTGTTATTATCATTGTTTAATCCTTACATTAATATTTCATCTCAAAGTTCTCATCATCTTCTTCTTCTTCTCCTTCTTTTTCTTTACTATTATTATTATTATTATTATTGCAATTGTTATTGTTATTATTATTATTGTTGTTGTTGTTGTTGTTGTTGTTGTTGTTGTTGTATTATTGTTATCTGTAATTTATACAGTTAACCTCTTTATGGTTCGACCTCGGTTTTACCGGGTTATTTATTACTTCGATACTCCTGCACTTTGAAGAATATATCAATCTTTTAATCACGTCAACAAAATAACACAACTAGAGGAAATGTTTCTCTCTAAGTTTTACAAGCAAGTCTTCCCTTATTTTCTAATGCATTACTAGAAAATTATCAAATACAAATAAAAATATTAATGAAATTTTTTTATTAGTAGATTGTAGTGAATTTTACTGATTAAATATTCTTTTATGAAATACATCAATAAACACTGACAGAAATATTATCTCGGTATATACTAAGAGAACTATAATGGAAAACAATAAATAAAAAAGACCAAAAAAATACAATAACGCGTCATTTTTGCAAACTAAATTACTGATAGATTTAAATCTATCAGTAAATCTATTTGTAATATTTGATTTATGACCTAACAAGCAAACTTCATTTCTTCTTCTTCCTTTATTTTTCTCTATAATAAAAAAAATACATGCTAATTTTATCACAAATCAAACTTCCACTACAAATTTAGCTACCCCAGCACTCAGTTTGTTAGTATCCTTGTTCTGATTTTAATTTTATTAAGGATTCTCCACTTCAAGTAAGCAAAAGTACCCATTTTTCATTTAAACTTAATTTTAAAATGTTAATTTTTATTGTATATTTTTGTAGTATATGTATTTTGTTTGGGTGTTTACTTGTTTTATAGCTTTTTTCTATATAAATTTGTTGTATGAATATATAATTTGTACATTTAGGGTTTGTTTAAGATTTTATAAAATTATAGTTGTTTGTAAATTAATAAAATTTATTTTTAATTTATGACTTGGGTGTTATGAGATGAAATAAATAGTGGCTTATTTTGTCGATTTTATTCTAGAGTTGAATTTTTTGGTAAATGTATAGAAATTAGAATTTATGTAGATAATTAATAATGAATTAAGAGTATTATTAAAATAGATTGAATAAGTTTGAGTTAAACTAATGTTTGCAAATTTATTTAGTTTATGACATTAATTAATACATATTGTCATCAATATTATATATAGGTTTGATATAAATAATGAATGATCATTTATGGATGTATCGAGATTCACCTAAAAGGTTGCGTAGGATGGATTATTATAATAAGGTTTAGGATTTTATTAATTATACACTATCTAATTCGAGAAATATTAATGAAAATGGTATTAGATATCCATGTAAAAGATGTGAAAATAAAAAGTTTTTTGATCTAGTTGTTGTAATGATGCATCTTCTATAAAAGGGTTCATTAACATATACATGTGTTAGTTTGCACACGGAGAACTATATGTTCCTCATGAGACTATGGTTAAAAAGATGGTGAGATCAACTTCTAGTTCTAGCAATATACATGGAGTTGTAGATGACAATAACAATCCTTATAGAACTATGATTGAGAATGATGACACAACTAAAAAATTAATGTCTTCTTCCAAGTGCAGGAGTGTCGAAGTAATAAAAAACACAGCAAGACCGAGGTCGAACCACAGGGAGGTTAATTGTACAAATTATAAACAACAACAACAATAATAATAATAATAACAGCAATAATAATACTAATAATACTACTAGTAGTAGTTAATAGTAATAATAATAATAAAGAAAAAGAAAAAGAAGAAGATGAAGATGATGAGAACTTTGAGATGAAAAATTAAAGTAAAGAGATGAAAAATTAAAGTAAGGATTAAACAATGATACAAACAATATCAATGTTAGAGGATCTACTAATAATATGTTAAACAAGTATAGAATAAACTTTTATTATTCAATTGGAAACCACACACAAAGAAAGTTGCAATCTGATTATAGATTGTTAACATGATTACATTAGTTATCTTGTTTGATTAATGCTAATACTTGTAAATCTCGTCAAGCATTCATAATTATAACTTATGTTACCAACAAATTAAGTTCCTTTCGTAGCTTAGGTGTCGGTTATACCATATAGCATGCACTATGAAAGTGTCAAGCATTTGTTGTACCAAGTGTTATACAACATAAATCAAGATTAGTCATTTAACAAGCAAAGTATTAAAGAATGAACAAGATAACAAATATAAAACATGTTAGTTTCAAACATTAAAGTCCATATTAAGTTTATACTATACTTATTCTTACACCATTAGTGTAACATTTTCACCTTGACATAATAAACTTAGCTAGACATAATGAAAGAAAGAAAAATAGATAAATAAAATAAGAACATAAATAAGATAAGAGTTACCAAAGCAAAGGAAAGGAATTGAAAGGCATAAACTTGATATTAATAAAAGCAATACAAAAAATACAAAGAGAGAAAACAAGAGCATGATTTTGATCTAGACACCAAGATGTCTAAATGCGTGGTAAATGCCTCCTTTTATAGGTCAAAATTGAAAACTATTGATTTGATGACTAATTGATAAGTAGGTGGTCAACTCCTGACTTGGTGACAATCCTTATTTTCTTTTGTCTGCCTAAAATGTCATTGATAACGTCAAAATTAGAGCCACTTGAAAACATGAAAGTTGTAGGAAATTGTCTCAGCTTTCTTGTGTAAAACATTCAGCTCATTTCGACTTCTAGAACTCTAGATATGGTAAAAATACTGAATAGTGCTTGGGCTGAAGGACAGATTCGGGCTTCTTTATTGTTGCAACAATTTGGAACTTGAAAATGATCTTTTTAGATCTTGAGCTCCATATAAAAGTTATAGGTCTATGTCTTACCTTTCCATCTATATAACTTAGACCTAAGTCTAAGATCTATAGCTCTAGATATGACTCAATTACCAAATAGTATTCCGGTTTGGATTGCACCGATATCTCTTTTCTAAGTTTGGCCATCTCTTTATCCTTTCAATTTCAGTTTTTAAATTCATCAATCAATCCTTTTATTTATGTGATAGGCCTGCATTTAAAATGAACATTTACCACAATTAAAGGTATCTTATACTATTAGATATATTGTTATAAAACATACTTTAGTTAAGGAATTATTGATACTTCAAATACAAAATAATGATATAAAACCTTAATAAAAATACACTTTTAAGTATCAATCACACCCTCCAACTAGCTTATTACTAGTCCCTAGTAATCAAAACTTTAAAATAGAAAAATAATTTGTAAATTTCACTAAGCAAGGTATTCATCATTTAACTTCCATTAATCTATCTAGATAAATAAACTCTCGTTAAATTTATATACATGCTCAATACCTCTTAATAAGATATTCATAAACCTTTTTTTTTGTACTCAATGTATTAACACATAATTATAAGGCTTTTCTTGGAAGAAAACAAAATTTTTATTCTAATGTTTAAGGTTAACTTCCTTGGGTTGAGATTATTATTTTTGTCTTCTTTTTTTTTTCTTTTTTTAATATATATACATACAATTTAAAACATCATGCATCTTTAACTTATGTAACGAGCTTTCATCTAATGACTCCTAGACTAGTTGGTCTTAGGGCATTAGGTGTTAAGACACCCTTACGAGCTTAATAACTCGGGTCGCAGATACTGATATGTAGATAGTGTAATGTTTGATACCCTTAAGCTTTTCTCCTCAACTCATGTAACAAGCATTGGGTCAATAGCTCCCAAGTTAGTTGACTTTAGGGTATTAGGTGTTAAAACACCCCTTCGGGCTTAATTACTTAGGTTGGAGAGGCTCCAAAACCAAACTTATCTACATTTTTATTATTATCATTTTTTTCTTCTTTTTTTATTTTTTTTAATTATATACTATCTCTTTCACTTAGTTGTTACATTTAACAAAAGAACATAAATAATATAATAATCTAATATGCAACCCACAATCATATGTTAAAGTGTGTGTGTGTGTGTAAATTAAGGTTTAAGAAAACATGTTAAATAAGTATATGAGCAGAATTAAGTGACAATAATGTGAGAGTTTGTAAATCTGAATATTTTAAGAAGTATTATGACAGACCTTGTTACGAATAATTATTAAGATGCGTCTCAAGAGTCATAAAAACATTTCCTTAATATGTCATCATAGTAACAACAATTTTGCACATGCTTTCTGAAATAGAAAACACAATGTTATTTTTTTAGCTACTACCCTCTCCCCCCAACTAAAACAAGACATTGTCCTCAATCTTTAAAGATAGAAAGATAGAGTATAAAAGATATCACTTGAAATAACGAACACTGGCAAACCTGAAACACACTATGGGTTTATGGTGAATGTGCAATTGGGCCCAAGAGGAAATATGAAAGATCTCTTCCAATGTGCCTAGACCACCTGGTAAAGCAATGAAGGCATCAGCATGGTTAAACATTGCATTCATTCGAGTTGACATTGTAGAGACCTAAAGTTCCTCTCCAATTATTTTTCCAATGATGTCCCCTTGTGCTAAAGCTTCGGGGACGACCCCTAAAACTTGATTACCTCCCAAAAATACAGTTATTGACACACCTCCCATTAACCCAAGACTGCCTCCGCCATACACTAAATGAATCTTTCTCTCAACTAGCACTTGACCAAGATGATTTGCTGAATCTAAAAACTCATTTTCTTTTCCAGGACTAGATCTACCGAAAACATAAATATTTCTTATATGATGACCTGAGGAACTTGTCATTTCTACACACTTTGGTATTTATTGAATGTATTGGTTGAGTAGAAATGAAAGGAAGGAAGAGAGGGTTTTATAAATGAGAAATCAAAAAGGCAATCATACCACTTATATGTAGATCAGCTAAAGTCTCACACACACACACTCTTTCTCTCTTTATTTATTTACTTTTGAAAAAGCATGCATATGTACAAGTAGTTGTGATTGTGGCTCACATTTTCTCTTGGTTTTACATCCAAGAACGACTTAAACACCCTCCATGGGTCAGGGATATGCTTTTCATCTAGTTTTCTTAAAAACTAGCAAACAGGGTCTTTTTTAGTCAGATTCCCAAGACTAAGTCGATCATGTTGTTTATAAAATAGTGGTCATAAATCATGAATTGCACGATGCACATCTCCACTAGGATGCGTCTCAAGAGTCAATAGAAGATTATCTAAAGACTCCTTACTCAGGCAATCCTTAAAGAATTGTATGTTATCTTCACGGTTTATAGATATCATTCCTAAAGAACGACATTGTGCATTACAAGTTCATCTAGCACATCGATGACAGACTTTCAATCGTTTTGCATAACGTTTCTTGACAAAAGTGTTTTTACCTGTTCTAGGCATATGTGAAATGAAGGAGTTAGAGGACTCATCTGATAATTGGATCTTTGCTTTAATCAACCAATGAATATCTTCAAGAATTCCATGATGCATTAACAATCTCAATCTTGCACATCTAGCATGGTAAATTTTTGTAATTGTCGTTTAAAAACTTTTCTTTATCTTTGGTACTCCAATTAGCTGGCAAATCTCCTAAAGAAAGAAAATTGATATTTTTATCATGTCAAGGCATATTTGATTAAGAGAAAGTAAGGATTCATCAAGAAAGTAATCATCAATTGGTGTGATGTTAGATGTCGAATTTATTGTCACTTTTGACAAAAGATCCGCATCAATATTTTTGGTGCATTTTTCATCCGTGATTTCTTCCTCAGAATAAATCATTTGCAAATCTTAAGATTCATCTAATTCATTTTTACTTAAAGTAGATTCAAATTGATCATAAAATAATTCATCAATATGATCTACTTCTTGTAAATCATTATCATTTTCAAGTTGCTTGCAAATATTGAACATATTCATCTCCAATTTCATGTTTCCAAATGATAGCTTTATCAATCTATTCCTACAATTAATCAATGCATTAGAGGTTGCAAGAAATGAATTATATACTTCAACAGGTTGTGTGTCTATGACAATAAAATCCACAGGATAAATAAATTTATCGACTTGTACTAACACATCTTCAATTATTCCTCTAAGCACTTTTATAGATCTATCAGCAAGTAAAAGAGTTATAGAAATTGGTTTTAACTCATCGAAATTAAGACTCTAAAAAACTGAATATAAAAGTAGATTCACACTAGCACCGAGATCAAGTAAGGCTCTTTCAATTTTATGCTCTCCAATAAAGCAAGAAATTGTAGGACAACCAGGGACTTTATATTTCAAAGCATTGTTGGTCTGAAAAATAGCACTTACTTGTTCGGCTAAAAAGATGTTCCTTTTCACATTCAATTTCCTCTTCACAGTGCATAGATCTTTCAAAAATTTAGTATAGAAAGGAACTTGTTTAATAGCATCCAACAAAGGTATATTGATTCTTACCTGTTTGAAAGTTTCAAAAATTTCAGGGTTGTGATTAACTTTTCTTTGTTTGGTCGTGGCTTGAAGCAATGGAAGTGCTGGCAGAGAATCAGTCTTTTCTTTGTAATTTTTAGATTCAACCCCTTCCTTACCCTTAGAGATTAACTAATCATCTTTCTCATAAAGTTCAAGAGAAGGTTTTTCAATAACCTTACCACTGCGAAGAGTAGTGACTGATTTGACTTGATCCATGTATTGGCTTTCGCAACTACTTGCATTTGCATTGTATTGCCTCTTGGGATTTTATTGTGGTTAAGATGGAAACTTACCTTTCTCTTGGAAACTAAAAGCAGATGTTAATTTTGCAAGAGTATTTTTAAAATTTGTCATGTTTTGAGCAAGTTGAGTATTAATTATCTCATGCTTTTCAATGAATGCATGCAATGTTTCCTCAAGATTTCTTCTAAAAGATGGAGCATAAGGAGGTGCATATCCATGAGAATTTTAGAAATTGTGGTGTGCCTGAAATGGTGGTTGTAAAGTTTATGCATTGTTGTTCTCACTCTTCCAACTAAAACTTTGGGTGATTTCTCCAACTAGGCTTGTATGTTTGTGAGTATGGGTTGTGGTTAGCCCTTTGAAAACTATTTAAAGCATGAGCTTGTTCATGGAGACATTTCTTAAAAGAAGACAAGGTTAGACAGTTATTGGTTGAGTGTTCATTTGTTTCACATGTTTGACACACAATGTTTTCAACAGATTTTAATTTACCACTCTTTCAATTCTAGTGTCTCAACTTTTCTGGCTAAAAATGCAAACTTGGCTTGAAGGTCATGATCTTCCCCAAGGTTGTACATACCTCCACTAGATGTATGAGGTTGAGTTTTACTTGGTGCCTTATAAGTACCCCGCGGTGTCCTAATTTTAAGCATTTTCAGCTAACAAGTCTAAGTATTTCATTGCTTTATCAGGGTCTTTATCTTCAAAAGTTTCATTGCACATCAATTCAACCATTTGCCTATCTTTAGGCGTTAACCCTTCATAAAAATGTAAAACCAATCTACATGTTTCAAATCATGATGAGGGCAAGTACTAAGCAAGTCTCAATATCTATCCCAATATTGGTAAAATGTTTCTCTTGGTTTTTTAGTGAAAGTGGTGATTTGTCTGTTGAAAGAGTTTGTTCTATGAGATAGGAAAAACTTCTTTAAAAATTGTTGTTACATTTCATCTCAAGCATGAATGGATCCTAGTCTTAAATTTTATAGCCATGTTTTAGCTTTATCTTTTAATGAAAAAGAAAAAAGCTTTAATCTAATGGTGTTCATGCTATAATTTAAATTATTATATGTGTTGCAGACCTCCTCCAATTCCTTTAAATGCAAGTATGGATTTTCCTATTCTAAGCCATAAAAAGAAGGTCAAAGTTGAATAATGCTTGGCTTAAAATTAAAATGAGATGCATCCAGAGAAAAAACTATACATGATGGTACACTTGTTCTTGTGGGATTCATGTGGTCTCTAAGTGTTCTAGCATGGTTATTCTCATTATTCTCATTATGAAGTGATTGATTATCTTCTTCAGCCATATTTTTTGAAAATAATGAGGATAGCCTATAAAGTCTACCACTTGATGTACGTGACCACACTCTCATGCACGTATAGGAAAAGAATAAAAGGAAAAAGGAAATAAAAGAAGAAGAAACAAGAGAAAATAAACAAAGTTATATACTAGAAAAGTGAAAAGAGAAAATAAAATAAATATTATAATTTACACAAAACTTACCTCCCTAGCAATGACACTAAAAACTTGACACGACTAAAAGATTGATGTCTTCTTCCAAGTATAGGAGTGTCAAAGTAATAAATAACCCGGCAAGACCAGGGTCGAACCACAGGGAGGTTAATTGTACAAATTATAAACAACAACAATAGTACCAATAACAACAACAATAATAATATCAGCAATAATAATACTAATAATAGTAGTAATAGTAGTTAATAGTAATAATAATAATAAAGAAAAAGAAAAAGAAGAAGATGAAGATGATGAAAACTTTGAGAAGGAAAATTAAAGTAAGGATTAAACAATGATATAAACAATGTCAAGGTTAGAGGATCCACTAATGGTATGTCAAAAAAGTATAGTATAAACTCTTATTATTCAATTGGAAACCACACACAAAGGAGGTTCCAATCATATTATAAATTATTAACATGATTACATTAGTCATCTTATTCAATTAATGCTAATACTTGTAAATTTCATCAAGCATTCATGATTATAACTTATGTTAACAACAAATCAAGTTTCTTTCGTAGCTTAGGTGTCGGTTATACCATATAGCATGCACTATGAAAGTGTCAAGCATTTGTTGTACCAAGTGTTATACAACATAAATCAAGATTAGTCATTTAACAAGCAAAGTATTAAAGAATGAACAAGATAACAAATATAAAACATGTTAGTATCAAACATTCAAGTCCATATTAAGTTTATACTATACTTATTCTTACACCATTAGTGTAACCTTTTTACCTTGACATAATAAACTTAGCTAGACATAATGAAAGAAAGAAAAATAGATAAACAAAATAAGAACATAAATAAGATAAGAGTTACCAAAGCAAAGAAAAGGAATTGAAAGGCATAAACTTGATATTAATCAAAGCAATACAAAAAATATAAAGAGAGAAAACAAGAGCATGATCTTGATTTGGACACCAAAATGCCTAAATGCATGGCAAATGCCTCTTTTTATAGGCCAAAATTAGAAACTATTGATTTGATAACTAATTGATGAGTAGGTGGTCAACTCCTGACTTGGTGACAATCCTTATCTTCTCTTGTCTGCCCAAAACATCATTGATAACATCAAAATTAGAGCCACTTGAAAATATGAAAGTTATAGGAATTATCTCAGCTTTTTTATGTAAAAAATTCAGCTCAGTTCAACTTTTAGAACTCTAGATATAGCCAAAATACTAAACAGTGCTCGGGCTGGAGGACAGATTCGGGCTTCTTTGTTGTTGCAATAATTTGGACTTGAAAATGACCTTTTTAGATCTTAGGCTCCATATGAAAGTTGTAAGACTATGTCTTACCTTTTTATCCATATAAAGTAGACCTAAATCTGAGATCTATAGCTCTAGTTATGACCCATTTACCGAACAGTGTTTCGGTTTGGATTGCACCGACATCTCTTTTCTAAGTTTGGTCATCTCTTTATCCTTTCAATTTCAGTTCTTAAATTCATCAATCAATCCTTTCATTTATGTGATAGGCCTGTATTTAAAATGAATATTTACCACAAATTAAAGGTATCTTATATTATTAGATATATTACTATAAAACATGTTTTAGTTAAGGAATTATTGATACTTCAAGTGCAAAATGATGATATAAAACCTTAATAAAAATACATTTTTAAGTATTCAATTATAGATAAAGAACCTAATGTAGATGCAATCATTTTTTTAAAGACTTTAACAAACTATTATGGGATGGTACACCAATCACAATAAATTATCTATCATTGCACAAGTGTTTACCATTAAGTCAAATCATGGGTTAAGTAAGGTCAGTTATGATATAATTGTCAAATGGATTAGAAACATTTTACTTGAAGGGAATAGGTTGAAAGAGAATTTTTATACTGCTAAAGCCATGATAAAACCCCTCAGTTTAGGATACCAGAAAATTAACATATTTTTAAACTTCTGCATGTTGTACTACCTTGAAAATGCAGATTTGATCAATTACAGAACATGCGGCATGCTCATTATAAACTCAAAACTAGCAAGGAAAGGACTATTGTCATGTATAAAAAACTTAGATACTTTTTAGTCATACCTAAATTGTAAAGGTTATTTATATCACTAAAGACTCTTAAGTACATGATATTGCATCATTCACATGATGCAGTTGATAAGTGATGATACACTCTTCTAATGGTAAAGCTTGAAAATATTTTAATAGAGTGCATCATCAATTTTCAATGGAATCAAGGAACATGCATTTTAAGTTATGTACAGACACATTCAATTCATTTAGGTCATTTGCTACTCTTTATTCTTGTTGGTCGGTGATACTTACTATTTACAACTTGCTACTGGGAATATGTCTGAGGCTGAAGTTCATGTTTTTGTCTATGGTCATTCTTAATCCTAATAATCTAAGTTAGAATATAAATGTTTGTCTTCAACAATTGATTGATGAGTTAAAGTGGTTGTGTTAACTTATGATGTATCAAGAGAATAGAATTTTTAGATCAAGACAGTTTTGATGTGGACTATTAATAATTTTTCTATGTATGGAATGGTTTTTGGTTTAAACTCGCATGGCAAACTAGCATTTCCATATTGTATGAAAAATAACAAGGCCTTTACTTTAATAAATAATGATAAAACATTTTTTTTATTAGTATTGGTGGTTCTTACCAACAGATCACAAATATAGAAAAAATATAAATGACTTTTTTTGTTGGTAAAGTTTAAGGGGATGTTGCACTACCACTACCATCGAGTGAAGAATTGTATGACGTGATGAAGTGCATAATGACATTGTGATTGGTTTTCAATCCAATAAGCAGAAGTTTTTTGGTTTTGGTTTGACCTTCAATTGAATAGAATAAAGTATTTTCTAAAAGCTTTATTATTGAAAAACCAATCTTCTCCATCATAACCTTGATGTCATGCATATTGAAAAGAACATGTTTAAAAATATTTTCAACATGGTTATGGATATGAAATGAAAAAAAAAATGACAACATCAAGGCTAGAATGGATATATCTTTTTGTTATCATCGTAAAAATATAGAGTTAGTTTATGATTGGTCATGGGTAACAAACCCCAAAGTTAGCTTTACCTTAGCCATGAATACAGAGTTACTTGTCTACCAGTAGCTTAATAGTCTTTGTTTTCCTAATAGACATGCTTCAAACATATCAAGGTTGGTGTATTTAAAGTATTGCAAATTGTATGGAATGAAAAAGTCATGACTACCATGTTTTTATGCAAATACTTATTTCACTAGCTCATCTGGATTTATTGCCAAGAGGGATATAAAATGCATTTATGAAGATTAATCACTTCTTTATTGATATATACTCCAACAAGTTATAGACGCAACATATAAAGAGACATGAAATGAAGATTGTTTAGTTAATTTTTATACTTAAGATGATATTTCCTTTAGTAATCTTCGACTCAATTGAGCATTTAGCTATATATTTATCACTTGAAACAAAAGTTGAAGGTCTAGTCCATTATAGATGGATGCATCTAGTTGAAGGCAAAATTTTATTGACTTTTTTTAAATTCAAAACATTCATTTAGTTTCATACAGATACTTGTTCAACCATAAGAGAAAAGTAAAAAACAAGATGCATGTTGAGATTTCAATATGTAAAAGTTTAAGGTCTAAACCATTATACATGAATGTATCCATTTGAGATGTTAGGGATTACACATGCATCATAATTAAAATTTATCGTCTTTTTTTTTTTAAATTCAAAACATTCATTTAGTTTCATGTAGATACTTGTTCAATCATAAGAGAAAAGTAAAAAACAAGATGTATGTTGAGACTTCAATATGCAAAAGTTAAAGGTCTAGTCCATTATAGATGAATATATACATTCGAAATGTTAGGGATTACACATGCATCGTAATTAAAATTTTATCATCTTTTTTAAATTCAAAACATTCATTTAGTTTCATGCAGATACTTGTTCAACCATGAGAGTAAAGTAAAAAACAAGGCGCATGTTAAGACTTCAATATGCAAGGTATATATTGTTGAAGATATCTCAATATTGTTGAAGATATCTCAATATTTATCTCATATTATTTCAAGCCTCACTTAAGAACAAGAATCAACTACATTACAAGGTATAACGACGGTCGAAAAGTGTCTTCGAGTAGGAACTTATCAATATTCTTTCATCCTTGATGACCTGTACCAAAAACATTTATAAAGAAAAGATATTTAATAGAAATAGAATTCAAATAAACATAAAATTATGTGTTATTTAATTATGATGAACTAAGATATTTTATTCAGTAAGTATAATACTTAGCATGTCATTGCTTTCAAATAATTTATCTCTTATATTATCAAAAATTGATAGATTGTTGAATTCCTTATATGTAACATCATAAATTTTTGGTATCCCAAAACTCACAGCTGACTGAATCTTAAATATTTTGATTATAAATTAAATAAATTTTCACATGATTCAAAACATATGTAAAGACTATTTAATTATTCTCACACCTGACTGAATCCTAAATATCTCTTGGGATATTTAATTTCAATACACATTTCTCATTAACTGTTAATGATTATAATTCATGTATCAGATTTATCAATTGGGAGGGAATGGTAGTATTACTTTATCTTTATTAAGTCTAGGTCTTGAAAGAAAAGTGAAATGTTATAATGGACATTTCATCAATGGATATGTGTTTTATACTGAAGAGTATAGTCAGGATATAAAAAACATATAATAGTGGGGTTTGTAATAAAGGATTGACTTCAATGAGTTTGAAGTTGCTTACTATAAAAAGTTAGAAGAGGTCATTGAATTGCAATATCATAACGAGTAAAATAGAGTCTTTTTATTTGTTATTGGTATGATACCATTGACAAATAAATTAGAGTAGATCCTCATCATGATTTGGTCAAAAATAATACAAATGCTAAACTTCGCAACATCAATAATGTCTTAGTTTTCACTAAGCAATATCAACAAGTTCATTACACACATACTCTAGCCTTTAAAAAATGACCATTTAAGAGTTTATTGGTTATTTGTAATGAAAAGCAAACTCAATGTTCATGACTAAGTTGTTCAAGAAGGCAACGATAAATTAATTGTGGGAGATATTGTATTTCAACTTGGTGAGTTAGTTTATCCATATTGAGTTGCTTTGTTTGATAACTTAGAAAAAAAATTCAATTTTTTGCATCATTAAGAATACTTTTGTTGATATTGACGTTGAAGAGTTAAATGATATTTTGAGAACCAGTAGACATACACAAGTTGATGAAGATGATGGTGATGGTGATGAAATTGAGATAAAGATGACAATAATGAAATTGAACAATAAAAAAAGACTATTGTGATTAATTCTCACAACATGAATTTGTAATGCTATAAACCATAATGTAATATTTATATATGAAATTAACTTTAATATACTGACAATGATGTTAATTTATTATTAAATGACAAGAAAACATTTATTTTATATAATTTTATTATTATATGCAGAACTGATGTTATTATATTATGTATGTTGCTGTGATTTTAAGTATTTATAGAGTAGATAGATAACGAATACATATACAATTTAGTAACGAAAATTATTTTAAATTGATAGAAATATATATAAAATGTAAAATATTAATAGATGCACCGGCGGATTAAGTCTATTGGTATATTCCAATGAGCATTGGAATTGTTCCCTTCTCCCTTGCACTGTTTATTGTGTTCAATACAAAAGGTATCATGATGAATTAAGTTCATTAATATACTCGAGATAGCATTGAAACTTTTAACTTCTCAAATGCACTATTCATGTTATCCATTATATATAGGATCATCAACAATTAATGCTCGTCGGTATTTTCTAAGAGTTTTAGAACAATTTACTTTTCAATTGCATTATTCATGGTGTCTATTAAATTAGAGATCATCAATGGATTAAATTCTTCGATATATTCAAGAGAGCATTGAAATTGTTCCCTTCTTCCTGACACTATTGATTGTGTCGTTTTTAGATGGTATGACCGACATATTAAATCTGTCAATATATTCCAAAGAGTATTAAAACTTTGGACTCCTCAATTGCATTATCCATGTTGTCTATACATATGAGATCACCAACTGTTAATCTTCATCGATATTTTTCTAAGAGCTTTGGAATTATTTATTTCTTAATTACACTATTCATGGTATTAAATATGAGATCACTAACGGATTAAGTATGTTGGTATATTTTAGAGAGCAATGGAATAGATCCCTTCTCTATAGCACGATTGATGGTGTTGTTTTCGTATGATATCACTAATGAATTAAGTTCGTTGATATATTCTAGAAAACTTTGAAACTTTTAACTTTTTAGTTGCATGGAAAATCACCGATAAACTAAATAATTATTAATAATATTTGGGGTTTTCTAAAAAAAATTATTAAATTGAAAACTTCAACTAGACATTGCAAACAAAAACACCAATAAAAAAATTAAAAATATTAATATTTAATTATTTATCAATAAATTATTAAAAAAAACCCAAATTAAAATACTATAATCCCTAAAATACTTTAACTCTTTCTTTATCCTAAGTCCACTAGCATTTCTCTCTCTCTTATCTTTCTCCTTCTCTCCTCCTTAAGTTCTCTTATTTTCTGCCATGCTCTATACATGACAGGTATGTCCTTCTCTTCTTTTTTTTTTTCTCTTCTCATCTTTTCTTTTTATTTTGTTAATTAACATTTATCTCTTTTATTTTTATTTTTTCTCTTCTCATAAAAATTCAAATGAAATTAAGGTAAGAAGTTTTTTTCTCTTTTTTTTTCTTGTTTTTTTTTTACATTATTTATGTTTTGTTAATTTTTTCATTTTTTTTGTTTTTAATAATTGTATAAATATCGTTATTAAAATCTTTTTCATATAAGAACAAATTTTTGAATTTTAGTTGTTATGTTTTTTTATTTTTTATTATTAGTAAAATTATTATTAATTATTGCACTGATAGACTATAAATTACTAATAAAAAAAATTTTAATAGAGTATTTTTACTTGTGAGCCATTAGTAAATTTTTTATCGATAGGCTAAGAATATAAATATCAATCGAAAAATCCGTTGATGAATCTAAAAATTCTAACAGTGATATGTCTATGGCATGCATCCTTTCGGGAGATGCTTCTGATTTACTTGTATACTTGCAACACTAAATCTCCCTCTGCAGTTTGGATGGCAAACCAGTTTTGAATTTTTTTTATTTTTTTTTTATGATGTTTGGAAGCTCTTGACCTCTATTTTTACGTGGTGGGATGTAGTTTAGTTAAGTAAAAATTGATTGATTCATATTGTTTGAACAATAAGGATATTTTGTAAGGAAATTAATGAAGTTACAGCCAATTCCCTTCCGATCCATATGATGTATCTCCACCAACGTTAATCCTGTTTCTCCAACACAACAGCAGCTACTATGGCATAACTTCTGTCATTTAGAACACCATAAATGGTATAATAGCTAATATTTATTATATTGCTCAAGTTGTTGGCAATACTTCTAATATTCCACCATCTTGTAACTATAATTTCATGACAACAACTACATTCCATTACAGCCAGCCAAGTATTATTCATTTTTAACTCTACTACTAATATATTCCCCCCTTTTTTAAGCTTTGCTTTACAGTAACAAGTGTTCCTCTCAATTCTCCATTGATTCATTTTATATTTAAATATAAAATACAAGAGATCATCATGGATTTGATCATTTTCTATTCACCGATCTTGTGCTTGAAGATGGGATATTGCAGTACTTTGGTGGAAAGAGAGAACACATTTGTCCATGTAATGTCCCAAATGACAAGGATTTTCGTCTTGAGCATCTCATTTGTAAAACTAACCTTCTCTATGTTCTTACCACTTTATTATATTCTTTTTCTTATCCTGCATTATCTTGTAGTGCAAGGACTGCATTGAGAAAATGTAAAAAGTACAGGGACCACATGTGGCCGTAAACCAAAGTAAAATCATCAAATAAATTCCACACTTCACTTTCAGAGTCCAGTGTCTCCACTCGACAGAAAACAAGAAGACAGCTACATCCTACTTCCCTTTTCCTTCAGAAAGCTCTCCCCTCTCTATCAAAAAAAAAAAAAAACAAATCCCTTAAACTTGACCACAAAGCAAAGAAAATGAACAGTGAAGACATGAAAAGAAGCATCACCGGAGGTGTGAAGGTCGAAAACGACTCTTATTACCGGAAATCATCTCCGGCTGCAGCAGCCCCTCCCGGAAAAAAGATCATCATCAAGAATGCTGACATGAAAGATGACATGCAAAAAGAAGCTGTTGATATAGCCATCGCGGTTAGCTCTCTTTCTCTCACTTAATTTCTTTTTTTCTTAAACTGGGTTTCTACTTGATAATTTTGTTTTTGTTTTTGTTTTTGTTTTTGTTTTTGATTTTGCTTTCTGGGTAATTTTTTTTAACCGTTATTTTTAGGCATTTGAGAGGAACAATGTAGAGAAGGATGTAGCAGAGCATATAAAGAAGGAGTTTGATAAGAAGCATGGACCCACTTGGCATTGCATTGTTGGTCGCAATTTCGGTAACCCATTTTCACTTTCTTTTTTTAATTTTCGTGGCTGCTTTTCTTGTTAGAATTGGTTTAGTACATTGGTTTTTTTGGGGTTTGGAGTGTTTTTGTTAAAGATCTATGTTTTTGGTATATATTTAGGTTCAATAATTACAGGGTGGGTAATGTTATTATGTTGTTAAAATAATATGGAAGACAGATCTAGGCTTTTAGATTAAACTATATTAACTTGTTTCTTTCTGTTATAGAGGCGGCATAGTTGATTTGTGATAATATAATTGCGTTGCAAAGGGATGTGATAAGCTATGGTTCAATAGAGTGTTGATAGCTTATTAAGAGATATGGGCTGTAATTGGATTTGAGCCATTGATTTGGTTAGGAATTAAGGGATTGTACTAATTTAGGTTTTGCTTGTGATGATGATATCAGGGATAACTAGGGATGAGCAAAAACTTGATTGTGTTTTCAGTTTGAGGTGTTGTTGGGGCTTTGACTGTGTGAAGTGATAGGCTGGTTTGGATTCGATTATCTGGATAAGACTTAATTAATTAGTTTGCTAAATGGCTAGGTTGTTGCCTGCCTTAGAATCTGGCTGTTCTTGTTTGATCTTTCTGGGTGATCTTATCCCAATGGGGATCTAATGATTGGAGAGTGGATTTTGCTGATATCAACTGACTTTACTAGTGATAATATATGTTCTCAGTGCTTTCATGCGGCATATGTTTCCCCCTCTGCAGTTAAGCTCTAACTATGGCCATTTAATGTCTATGAATTCATTGTCCGTAAGTTGTACATTTGTGCAAAATGGATAATGTCAAGACTATGATCATTTGTTATTGGCTAGGCATGGCTTACACCTTCAATAAAATGGCTCAAATAATCTATAGATGCTATTGAATTTTGAAACAATCTCTGAAGATGTTGCATGATTAAAAAGCAACTCTTGAGAGGTGTTATTGAGTAAATCAATACAAAGCAAACTATTCAGAAGCTCACTTAAGCTTCTTCTTATGAAATTCTTGAATGCATATAGTGTGATTTGATTTCATTTGCATGAAGGTTAATATATTGGTGTATCTGAAAAGAGTCTATATTATTGTAACGTGTTTTTTTTTTTTTTCTGTTTAATTTTCTGCATGTAAAACTTCGTAGTCCTTAGCTTCCCTAAAGATTTTAATCAGGCATAGCACATAATTTAGAACAGATTGTAAATATACATTGTTATTTGCACAAAGTCAGAGGGACATCTCATTTACTTGAGAATAGGACTATGGCTTTGCCTGTTAAAATTTAGCCAAATTAAAGGGTTTGTATAGCTCATCTGGCTGTCAAATATATCATGGTTGATAGTTTGACAAGGACATTTAATCCTTAATGTGATGGATCTCGATGTGAAGTTCATGCTGACATGGGGTTAGAGTGAAACTGGTATATCCATGTTCAAGAGATGCACATGGTGGAAAAAGAAAATGTCTTTTCTTTGCTTCAGATGGCTGTTAATCAACTACTTTAGAGGTAGTGCGGCAAAAGTGTTTGTATTTTCACAGCATGAGTATCCATGATGGACCTCTTAGTGAACAGTCCTTGTGCTGGAACTCAATTGTGTCAGAAACAATAAAAGTAGTTAATCAATTAGGGGCATTATATGTTAAATTCAAATGCAATTCTTGAGATTTTTGTTTGAAGTGATGCTGAGATTTTTCTTTGAAGTGATGCCTTTTTTCTGTGTACAGAAAAAGATTATGATTATTTAAAATCATATATTTTGCGGATTGGTAGAAATAGGATATTGACTCAAATCTCAGCTTACACTAAACTATCTCAAAGTTTCAATTTATGCAAAAGAGGAAAAAAAAAAAGAAGAAGAAGAAGAAAGAAAGAAAGAAGTAAAGATATGTATATTTCTCGAAGTCACTGGTAGAGGTATTTGACTTGCTTTGGTTTAAAAACTGCCTCCAGTTGGGCTGCATTTCGGATCATTTGGTGCTGTCTAACAAATACATAGATAAATATGAGAAAGAAGACCGACATCGGATTGTGGAAAAATGTAGTGTTTAAGTAGGATTTTACTAGAAAACTCTACTGGTTAGTTGTCTGGATTGGATGTAGCTTTCCATATACTAGTTTGTTGCCTAGTTTCAAAATCAGGTTACAGTATGTTCTGATCAGCCTGAATCCGTTCTGGTTTTCTTGGTGTCCAACATGAGTTTAAGCCTAGCCCAGCTTCTTATTCTTTCCAAATATAACTTCTAGAATGATTTCTCTTTTGGAGCTAATAATTTCAGTTGTAAAATACTTATTTTTATAAACAAACATGGTTAGGAAAAAAAAAATGATGATGCATAAGTGGGAATTAAATAAGTAAAGGGATTGTTAATTGTGGGCCAGGGTGGGAATAGGATCGCGCTATCTGTCCTCTCTTTCGATTAAATGTGCACAAATGCATCTGTTGGTTTCAATTTCACCCAGGTCACAACCGAGAATGGCACTTTGCCTATTCATGAACATGTTCTGAGTTCCGAGAAATCGTAAATGAGAATTTGTGTAAGATTTCTATACTGCTCTAACACCGCCACTTGCATATCTCTTTTGCTGAGGAAAATTAGCAGTTAAGTGCTCAAACATGAGAGTGATCCCTGTCTAGTAGTACTAGACGTCCCATCATCATGCTTTGAGAATATGTATCCCATGTTTGTTGAGATTGGTGCATCTTAATTGGACTGTGCAAACTGTGTTGGCTAACTGTTCTCGCTTCATTTTAGTTTATCTTACTGAATTGGTAAAGAAGAAAATGCCTTGCTTTCCATCCTCACTGATACATTTTGATCCTTTGAGGGAAATTGGATTGTGTGTAGCTTGTTTCATGAAAAAGTTCAGTAACTTCTGTTCTCTTTTCATTTTGTTCCTGAAATACAGGTTCATATGTGACTCATGAGACGAACCACTTTGTTTATTTCTATTTGGACCAGAAAGCTGTTTTGCTATTCAAATCTGGTTGATCCTGATGGTCGTGGAGATCACAACTATGCCTATAATGCATTTATGATCATGATGCTATAGCTAGTGCTTGTATGTATTAATTGAAACTTCCTGGCATGCAAAGACTCTAGCCAGAATTTCCTGTGCCTAACATGTATATTTGATCACACTTAAAATGGTTTTGAACCTGTGGATATGAATCTCCGTCCCTCAGTCCACTGAGTTGCTGCTTTTATCTTTGGCTAGTACTTTTGTCATAGTTATTCATCGTGCGGATGCTGGCTGCATTGAATTATCTTGAGCAGCTTCTTTCATCAGGGAAGTTGAAGCTGTTGATTCAAAGACTTGGATATAAACTAAAATACCATTTATCCTGATATCGTGTTCAAAATTGCAAGTAATAAGAAAATGGTCAAGTCACGTGTAGAGAAGAACAAGTGAATATGCACAAGCTCAGCTGTCACTGCGAAAGCTCTGCCTGAAGATGAATCTCTCTTTGTTTGTATTTTTGAAGAGTTGGCCTGGGTAGATTTTTAAGTAATCTCTCTTCTCTTGTACATGGATTAAAGGTCGAAGATCCCCAGAAAGAGGTGTGATTAGCACCATACAGTTTTGTCTGGAATGCATCTCGGAACCGATAAAGGAGAAAACCGGATTATCGACAGGGTGGTGCAGAGCACAGCTGTCGCTTTCAAGGGAGGGTGGTGGAATGTAGCACCATATAAAATACTCTCCCACCTTTCCATGAATGGCTTGCCCTTCATAGCTAAGCAAGGGTTCCAGCTTTCATGACTGCATGGGCACATGGGAAACTATAAAAGATTCCAAGTTCCTAATTCCTAACACCTTTTCTTAATCTTTTAAATTCCAATATCAATAACTTCGTGCCCACCTTGCTAGTCTGAGGACAGAATCCAGTGACTTTATGCCTGCCACCCACCACCCTCTTCTCTAACTTGGCATGTGCGCGCGCGCGCGCGTACTATATATAATAGCTGTTTGAATACTATTCTACTGGGGGTTGTAAATAATATAGTCATTTTTTTTTACATTTTTTGACATAAAAAAGTTTTTAATGTAAGTAGAAAAGTTTATGCAATCATTTAATTAAATAAATCTATAATTATTTATGTAAATAAATAAATAAAATAAAGTTTATTTATATAAAACATAAAACAATTATAGATAAAATAACATCTTCAGAAATTAAATACTTGTAAAATAATTTTTTAAATAAAAAATATTTATGCAAAAAAGGTAACACAAAAAAAATTAGAAGAGGCATATTAATTGAAACGTAAGTTAAAAATTATTAAAAAAATATTAATTAAAATAAAATCTAAAATTAGAGTAAAAAAATAAGAAAAATACAGTGATATTCTAAGTGTTGCAAGCATGTTTAAAAAAACAAATAAGATGGGTTGTAGGTCCAATTAGATTTAATAAATTGGTTATATTTTAATTAAAAAAAATAAAAAAATAGACAACGATACTAAAATAACAAGATTTTTATTAAAAAAAATTACTATAACTTAGATAGAAAACCTTAGAAGTGTAAATTTGAATTAAGAAAATAGAATAAAAAAACCCCGAGTTTATATGATAAACATATAATTTGAGTAGTAAGGAATAAGTCAATCTAAGTTAACCAGCAAAACCCGTGATCTATATCAATAAACTAGAATAACTCAACATAAAATAAATTAAGATAAAATTATAAAGCCAATCTTGTTTTTTTTTTTAAATAATGATAAATGATAAAATCAAAAACAAAATTGAGCAAAACAAAAGGGATGTTAACTTATATTAACATTGTAAACCTGTGAATCATTAGAGTGGAAGTACCATAAAAAAAATACAAAACCCAATCACAAACAATTAAAACATTGAAGGATGAAACATGAAAAAAATTCAATTAAAAAAAATCTAAAATAAAAAAAATGATGTAAAAGGATGGAAATGCAGCTGGACATGTCTTACATTTTTTATTCCAATGGCAAAAAAATATTTTTCCTCTACGCTAAAAAAATTAAAATAAAAATGTAAATGCCTTTGGCCAACAGTGTAATTTTTTCAAACCTAGAGGTAAATTACTTATTTACTGTTTAAAGAAAAGTTGAAAGATACATATAGCCCTGCTAATTGTTTATTATCAATGGATCATTGAACGAAAAAAGAAGATCAAAATATCCCTAACACCAAGGTATCCTATTTTTAATTCAAAAATATAATTTTGCAGCAGCAATTAATAGTTTTCTGTGACAAAATTTCAAAAATATGAAGTCATCTAGTCAATCCAATCTTATGTAAAAGATAACGTATTTTAATTTCAAAAATAATTTATTTAACTCGGACTAATTCAGTCATCTAGTCAATCCACTCACTAGGCAAAACCAAGTTTTAAAACAACGTATAATTTTAAGCTTAGCTTTACAACCAAACCTTAACATCTTTTGCAAGCAAACAAAGCCAAGTAAAAATGCAAGCATATGTTCACATAGAAATAAAACGACAGGAGTTCTCTTCATTGTTCTAGATGGTAACTTTGGTTTGCCAGTGGCTACCATAAAATTGTCCCCAAGTGTACATATTCTCCTCGATTCACCACTACTAGCCTTAGCACCGTCAAAACTGTTCCCTTATCAGTGCACAGCGTCCTCCCAGTTGCTTATTCCCTCCACAACTACTCTAATATTGTACTACTTATTCTACACCTATTTTCAAATAAAATATTTGTGCAGTATCAACACTCTTATAATTAACTATATTTAAATACAGCTAGGGAGAGGGGATTAGAGGTTTTATTCTAACTATATTTCCTGGTTAGTTATCAATTTATATTGAAATTCATTATATAAACACTAAAAGTTATTAATTTTTCAAGGTGGAATTAAAAATCTAATAATATAAATATTACATGTTTATAATAAAAAAATATTTTTTTAATATAGAATAAAAAACATGAGAAGATAGTATCTTATCTTCTTAAAAATAAAATAAAATAAAATAAAAAATCCTTTAAGATTTACAACATGCATAGTATTTATCTATTTTTTACGTGGAATATTCCCGGTTAAGCCTGGTTTGTGAACCATGCCCATAGGTATGTGGGGGGCTAAAAAGTTAATTAAAAACCCTTGTCAGGCTACATAGTTTACCCCAACGAAAAAGGATAGATATGTCATTACAAAAAAGTAACAAGGGCAAAACTAGAAGGAAAAAAAACAGCACCATCGAGGCCTCCCTTTCCCCCCTCTCAGTAAGCAAAACCACCCGTCCGGTTTCTTGTGGTTTTGCGGTGACGATAAGCAGGAGTTGTAGAAGTGCTTTTAGTGGAGGAGGAGGAAGAAGCAGCAGCAGCAGAAGCAGTTGGTTTCATTGCAGAGAATGAACAGTTCTCTTTCCTTATTGTCTCTTCCTCGTCCATAAATATCTGCCTGCACCTGCACTCCACGCTACAAAAAGCCCTGTCCCCTCTATGCACAGCAAATCAAGAACATAGTTAGCCAACATCCAAATCAAAACTTTTTAGCACACAAACAAAGAAAGAGAGATAACAAAGATCTGGGTTTTGCACAAAAAACAAGAAAAGATGAAGTCTTGAAGGTTAACAGAAACATATCACAGAGATCCAGCACAACACTTCACATACTTGTACATGTATATATCTTTTCCAGGCAAGAGTTTCTGCCCACAGAGAAAACATTGTTCAAGAAAAGCAGGGACTGGAAAAGAACAGTCTCCGTAAGAAGGAAAAGAACAAGTTGCAGAAGAAAAACTAGGAGGGGAAGAAGGTTTTTTGCTGATCATCATCATCATCATGGTAGCTTTGTTGATAACTTGTGGGGTTTTGCTGTCAGCACTACCACTCTCTTGTGCCTCAAGAACTATACTTAAGCCCACCATGTCTCATCATAAAATGAATCTTTAAGCAAAGATTGTGCCTTTGCCACTGTATGGTTACGGCTATACGGGGGTGAAGGTAGGAACAATGAAGTGTTAAAAAAGTAGGGAAATAAATAAACAAGTAGCGGAGAGAGGAGAACGGGATGGTACAAAAGGGAAGGATAGGTGGGTCCAATCACAGCAGTATTAAGGACGATTTGACTTGTAGTGCTTCTTAATTGCCACGTACCCCTTTAGTTTTCACTTCTTTTTCTTTTTCCATTCTTTTTTGTTTGTTGTTTCGGATTTTTTTCGGTTGGAACCGGTTCTAATTGAAGAAGACCAGGAGGGGAACAACCAATCTTACCCTCTTAAAAGCTCAGGTTCACTTGTGAATTGGTATACATCCGGTCAAACCCTTAACCTGTTAACTTTTTTAAAAAGAAAATATTTGTTTTTATTAAAACTATTTCATTTTAATTATTTTTAAAAGGATACAGTAACCTGAAATCAGGTTTTATAATTATAGTTTTATCATTAACAAACTATACAGGGTGTAGCATACACAATTATTGTGATTTGTTATAATAAAATTATTATTTTATTTTAAAAGATTATTTCGGTATAAATTTATTTTTTATTAATTTAAATAAATAAATTCAGCATAAAAAATAAATAAATATTTTATTTTATATAATTGAATATTTTAATCTATATTTATTTCTTAATTTTTTTAGTTACTGTTAAAGTTTTATTTATTTATTTACATCGATGTTATTGATTTATTTAATTAGATATTTGTATAAATTTTTTTATATATTTTAATTTTTTTATATAAAAAACACATCAAATAATCTACATACTTAATATTACAAAAAAATAACGAGCATAAATTAAATAACTAATTATATTATATCATCAATATTGTGAATTCTTATTTACAAATACAATTCAGTTTTTTTTTTTTCCCCAAGACTGCATCAAGCGGGGAGTATTATTA
>SRLM01000245.1:3721-119909 GCA_015708895.1 Populus ilicifolia | reverse complement strand
ATATTACTACTATAAAAACCTAGGCAAGATAAGTTTAATATTATTATTAATATGATAAATATTTTTATTTTTATTTTTATTATAATTAAAATAATTAATATTAAAAATAATATTTTTCATGTTATAAATATTATGATTAATATTATAAATATCATTATTTTCATTATAAGTAATATTATTAATATAATAATTAATAAATTTGTAAAAAAATATTGAAAAAAATAATAAATTTGATTTGAAATGTAAAATTAAGAGTTATTATTATTATTATTGTTATTATCATTAGTAAATTAAAAAAAATAATATTATTATCATTGAAGAAAAAATATAATTTTTTAAAAAAGATTATAAAATATAAAAACTTGAGTAGATAAGTTAAATATTATTATTAATATTATAAATATTATTAAATTCATTAATATTATTACTATTGATAAAAACACGGATTTGATTTTAAGAATAAAATCAATTATTATTATTAACTTGAGTCCGACATTTCCTTCTGAACCCAAGGAAATTAAGGTTAGAAATGGATGTCTAACCCATGATACTTGCATATGCCAGGAACACTAGCCAAAATCATTTGGGTCTTATAGCACCACCTAACCCAATGATCTAAGGTATGACATCTGAACTCAAGGTTGGCGGGTTTGGCATCCAAACCTATAGGTAATGAGTCTGTGTCTAGACTTAAGGCTAATGGATCCAACATAGAACCCTAAGCTAATAGGTCCGGTGTCCGGTCCTAATTTTCTAAGGTCATATGTCAGGATCCAAGGTAATGAGTCTCGTGTCAAAATCTAAAGGTAATAGGTCTTTCATGAAGACCTAATTATCTTAGGTTCGGCGTTAGGACTTAATTTTAATAAGTTGTTTCAATATCGTAGTTGTACAAATTAATTACCCTAACTTAAAACATAAAACACAAAATAGTATAGAGTAAGCAAATGGTCGATTTTATAAGAAAAGTTCAAGTCAAATTTTTTATGATATATGATATGCATTTTGAAGAGGGTTAAAAATTATTTAGGCTAAAGCAAAAGAAAACATAAAACTATTAAACAAAATTAAATAATATCAAAAAATTATCAAGAGACCAAACCTTAATTTCAAGTAAACATCTACCTATAGAAGTTAGAATTAATTACTGAAATAATACATCAATTTTATATTCTAAATATTTATCATTTCTGAACATTAATTAATTAATAGATCCGTCATATAACTAACCTTAACCATCAAATAACCACAAATGCTTGCACTAATAATTTAATTGAATGACAACCTTAAGAATTAGATAAATTGATTAATCTTGACAATATGACTATCCACAATCTATATTTTGATTTGTTTGAATGTTCTTCCTAAGGATAATAACATAGATTCACTATAATTATTAAATTCAATTGCTTTATAAGTTTATATATCATAACTCTAGTTTTAATATGAAACTTAGCAATATATTGTATAAAATAATAACTTTGAGTTTTCTCTAGTAATTATAATAACAGATTATAGGAAAAATAAGCATGGGAGAACAAATATATTCACTTTATAAAGTAAAAAAAAAAAGATAAAATAAATCTCACAGTTCTTAAAATTTGAAGGTTGTCGTGTTCTTACAACGAAAAACAAAAAAAAAATAACCTTACTTGTCTGCTGAATAATTAATCAGAAAGCATGATTTTGGGTTCTATTAGTGGAAGGTGTGTTTTTTTATGATTTCAGGTTTTGTTAGAGGAAGATGTTTTTTTCTCTTAGCTGATTGTCCTCTCTTTTCTTTTCTCTCTCTTTTTTTTTTATATCCTAGGAAAACTTAATCTCTTTTCTACAAAATAGTCCTTTCTTAAGTAGACAATTTATATTTATAAATTTCAATAAGTATTTTCCTATAAAAGAAGAGATAGTCTTGCATAAAATTTTCAAGTTTTAACTTTTAACTTAGAGGAACTAAATTGCCAAAATAAAGATTTGGATGTCAGTTTGGATATTTTAGGATGTAATTTGAACTAATTTAGACTTATTTCTTCACAAAACCTATCTACTGGTAACATTCATATGTCATCTTATAAAAATCATATCTCTTTTATATGAACTCCTTTTTTTACTAAAATTTATTAATAAGTCTTCGAGTTAAGAATCTAATAAAATTAAGTTTGCATCAAATGGATTTCCATAACTCAAGATATTCAAGGTGGAATGGCAGAAAATCAATTTGACAGAATATGAGATTTGACTTTGAAGATTGCGATCTCTATGCTCTTTCTCTTTTTATTTCTCTTGCCATATATGTACATGAAGGCATGGATGTTATCTTTCGAATTCCACTGGAATTACTTTGTTTTGACTTCTAGAGCCTAAGTTTTGCACAAAATATTGATCGAAAGTCAAATCTATTAATTATCTTTAATTTATTTCCTTTTCAATCTTGTATCCAAAAGTGCCTTCAAAACATAAAATAAAAAATATCAAGATATTTTATATATAAAACATATGCAAAATACTAAGTAAGAATGGGTAAAACTATTAAATAATATGGTTGCATCATAAATTCTGTGCCAAGATCCAATTCTCTTAGGTCCAGTATCAGGACCCAAGGGTAATGGGTCTAGCATCCAAACCTAATTCTCTTGAGTCTAATGCCTTGTCCTAATTTTCTTAGGTTCACCGTTTAGATCCAATTCTCTTAAGTCTCATGATAGAACCTAAGTGTAATAAGTGGCGTGTCACGACTCAATTCACTTGGATCCTGCCTTAAGACTCAAGGCTAATAGGCCCTGCTTTAAGATCTAATTCTCTTTGGTCTTGTGTCAGGATCCAATGTAATAAGTCTTGCGTCTGGACCCAATTCCCTTAGATTTGGTGTTGCAGTCAGATTCAACACTCTTAAGTTTTATTTTTTTAATATTTTTTATGAAAATAAAAAATTAGTCAATGGCGTAACACAAGCCACCTAACTAGTATCACTTATAAACCTACAAGCTATTTATATAATGGTTTACGCTAAGATAAATCATCAAAAGGCCATGTTATGATGTTTCAAAAATTCAAATAGTCTTGGATTAGAGTTCTCAATTTGGATAATTAGTTAATTAATTGGTTTTACCAATCTCTTCCATTATCCCTAACCAAGATAGTTGATAACTTATACTTGGTGTTTAGTATGCTAAAGTTGGTCATGACTAGTTCCTACAAAAGGTCTCCTTTGGTAAAGTTAGGGACTCTCTAATACTTAAATAAATATCTTTTTAGAGAAAAAAAAAACAAAGATATTCTAAAAGAGATGCTTTAAAAATATATACAATAGAGAATTAGGATTTTGAACATTTTCTTATAAAGGTCTCATGATGTATTTTTAGCCCACGAGTCCTGTCTTTTTATAAAGAGAAGGGTTTAGAGTGTAATATTACTTTGATAACATTTAATGAGTGATAAATATCTCTTACATCCATATTAGTGTTTGATAGAAATATGGTGGGTCCTTAAAGAACTTTATTCACCCAAAAAAGGTGTAGAAGATTTAAAGTTTAAGGCTTCCAAAGTAGCTAAGTCTATGGAGACTGATTTCTTCCCCAAGATTAAACCCAAAAGATATTGGTCATTTTCCTAGACATGCCAAGAGAGGATAATCATTCCCTTGGTCACACCAAGAAAGGATGGTCATTCTCTAAGGCATATACAAAAAAGGATGATCCTTACTTTGGACTTGACTAACTATTAAGTTCAAATATATTGGGTTTGACCTGTTTACTAGACCCATGTTATTTTAAACTTTAGCTGATTATTAAATCCAAATGTTAGACTTTACATACTACTAAGTTCAAAAATATTTAGGAGTGGTTGGCACCAAACCCAATATTTAGAGGGCTAGTACACTATTAACCCCAATCATATTTGGGTCTAGTTAGAACTAGACTTAGTGTACCCGAGGCTTAGCACACTATTAAGCCTTAATTTGAGACATTCTCACTCCCTTATGTATGCTCAAGTGAGAAGGGTTATAAGAAATTTTTAAGACAGTTAAAAATTGGTTTATCACCATGCTTTGTGGGAATCAAATAAAAAGAATTGGTATGACTTCTTACAAATCATTTATTCATTATGATCCAAAGAAAAAAGTTCATAAATGTACCCATTATAATGATAATAGCTATTTGATTAATACATGCTTTAAGCTCTTAAGACTAAATTTAAAATGAAAAATCATGCCTCCCATGTCTTTTAATCTTAAACTATATGGTTTGATTTCAAAGAGTCATTTGATCATTACAAGAAATTTGTTGCCAACACATGTTTACTTAACTTTATTTTTTGTTCTTCTACTTTATAGTAATAATAATTGAGATTTAATGCTACCAATTATATCGTGTAATTATTATAAATTTAGTCATTTATCCTCAACTTGTTTTAAAACAATCATTATCAACGTCTCTAATTATTATTGGTAGTGACATTACACCTTTATGAATTCCTAAAAAATTAAATGGAATGTGTGTTTAAATATAACCCAATTCATAGTAAAATATATTCTAGGCTATAGTAAAATTACTTTTGTACCCTTTCATCAAAGTTAATTTATAGTGCAATTATATCTTTAATCTTGAAAGAGAAAATATAAGGTTATTTTATATAATTTTTAAGGTCATGGGAGATATTTTGGTATTTTTAATTTTTTTTAATGTTTAAAACTATTGGAGTGTGCTCGCCTGAGCACAAGAGTGGCATCTATGCTTTTCAGGTGGTGCATGTGACACCATGCGATGGATGTAACTGGCCTTTCGTCATCTCTCTAGGTGTGTTGTTATGTTTTTTTTTTAAGTTGTGTGTGATAGCTGATAATGATTGAATTGTCATAAATGATTGTTTGATTTTTCCCTTTTCTTTTCTCTCTCCTGATAGGTAATGTACTGCATTATCTTCTTTGTTTTTTACTTTTCAATTATATTACTCATTCTATTAATTTCTTATTTCATTTCTTTTCCATTTATAGAAGTTTTTATGCTTTTCAATTGAGTCCTTCAATTATAATTTCTCATATGTTTAGTTTTTCATTTCAATCCTTAATTTTTAAAATTTTTATTTTGTCCTTAAAACTTTTGTTGAAGGTTTTTTTTTTCAATTTCATCATTCAATTAAATTTTTAATTGTTATATTTTTTTTAGTTTGACCTTTATTCTTTAGATTTCTTTCCCTTTTATTAAAACTATTTTTCAATTCAATTAAACCCTTTAATTGAAAATTTTCATCCTTTTAATTAATGTTTTTTCTAGGCCTTTTTTTTCAATCCTTTTGTGTAATTAATTTTTTTTATAGTTTTAATTTTGACATTTCATTTGTTGGAGATTTAGCTTCGTATGATCTTATTGTTCTATATTAATTTTTTTTAATATTGACTTTATGATTATCTTCAAGTATTTTTTATGAATTTATCACGGTCTTATAACCCAAGTCATGATTTTTTGCATGCTTTATTTTAATGTAAGTTTTTTTTTAATTGTTCTATTTCTAATTCATCTATAATTTTTTTATTACTAACAAAATTTATTTTTTAAAATAAAAAAATATTAATTTTTAAATTACATTGTTGATATGTTCAGCTTTATATAATATTTTTTATGGCATGAGTTTATTCAATTAGTTTAATTTGTGTTTATCTTTTAAGTCATGATTTTTTTAAGGTGTAGATTTATTTTTTATTGATTTAAATAAATAAGTTTAGTAACCATTATCGAATACATTTCTCATTTTATGTTATGGAATATCTTAATCTTGCTTGCATTGACTTTTCAATTTATACTTTGAATTTTTTTATGTAAAAAAAATATTAAAACAACCTACATATTTGGTATTTTTTTTAAAAAAATTATAACCCAGAGTGAAGCGTAGGTTAAATGGCCAGTTAACTAAAAAATAAATCATTGAGTGTTTCATTGTAGCCTATTCTACATATGTGTCTTAGTTTACAATGAAGTTACCATTTAACCCTTCACCCTTTTATTTATAAGGATTTGCTTAAGGGGTAAATGGTTTTTGCATTCAATTAATTTATCATTTTGTATTTGTTTAGGGACAACAATGTCTTTTACTTTTTATAGTAGTACAATTATTATATTGCCCTTTAAAAGTTAACAATGAGAACCTTTGATCGAAGGGCTTTTTATGATTTTTTTTTATTATTGTTGTTGTTTAGTTCTATGGGCATTTTCATTTTTTTACAAATTAATGAAGAATGCGGTTACTTAATTACCCTTTTCATTCTAATTTTTTATCCTTGATTTTAAGGGTTTAGTTGTAATTCTATAATAGTTTTTTTTGTTATTGTTATTTAGTACGAGGGGCATTTTTTTTACACAAATAAAAAAGGAGAAAAGCTTGGTCGTCTTTAGATGAAGCGTGTGGCTAACTTTAGTAGTTTGAATCGTGATTTCACTGCTTTGTTAGATTTGTTTTAGTGTCCTTTTTCTCTGTGGGTGACACGTTTATGATGGTTAGTTTTGGTTTAGTGCCAATTTTCTTTCCACTTTTTCTTTTTTTTTTCTTCGTCGAATTGCATGTTGTCCATATAAAAAATCATACTAGCCCTTCAATTTTTTTTCTTTTGATTTAGTCCTTTTTCTCTTGATTGCAATTGTTCTATTTACATTTATTATTTCTAGTTGAATTTTATTTTTGATTTCATCCTTGATAATTTTTTTTAAATTTCATCTCTAAGCATTTATTTTCATTTAATTGTGACGTCAAATTTCATCCTAATTTTTTTAGCTGCTTTTTTTTTTTAATTATTTTCTTAATTATTATGTTTTTTCAATTCAATCCCTAAAAATTTAATTTCATTTAATTTTTATATTGAATTTATTCATAATTCTTTTAATTGTTATTTTTTTGTATTATTTTTTTATTGATTTTTTTTTGAATTTCATCATTCTATATTTTTTAATGAAAAATCTTGCTTCTTGGTTATTTTAAGTTTGGCTTTAATGGAGTCACTCCAATCTCATTACTTGGGTTATATATTATAAATATTAGTTTGAGTTGATTTTGATCTTTTTTAAAGTATTTTTTTAAAAAATTACTAGTATTTTTTTAGCTTTCTATTTATTGGGTCATCCTAATTTCGTGTTCTAAATTATGTGTTTGCTTTGTTGACTTAAGTTAACTGCTAGGTTTGCTTGAGATTTTTTTTTTTTAATCTTTGGTGTCCATTTCTTATATTTTGCTGATATGTTAGGCCTTGTGTAATATTTTTTATAATGTTGATTTATTCATTTATTTTTATTTGTATTTATTATTTAAATCATGAGTTTTTTATAATAAATTTATCTTTTATTTATTCAAATAAATAAGTTTAGTAAATACAATTAGATGAATGTCTCATTTTAGTAGTTTGTTTATTGGTTATTGTTAGCTACTTTTTTATTTATATAAATAATTATTTAAATATTTAATAAGATAATTGCATAGATTTTTTAATTTGTACTTTGAATTTTTCATGTAAGAAAATACTTTGAATAAGCATACATACTGGGTATTTAAAAAAATAAAAAATAAAACCCATGGAGAATCAATAGCCAGTAAAGAGTATTTGTACTAGATGTATTTCGTGACAACAAATCGTTGACTCAATCTTTTCTCCAGATGACTCATCGGAGGTTTGTCTAGTTTCTAATCTTTCTGATTCTAGTATAAAAGATGTAGTTGATGCACCTCTCTTGATTCTAAATTATTTCCTTATCATCTTTCGCCTCGATTTAATCGTGATCAACGATGGTACGATACTGAAATGTGGATTTCGATTCTCAGTCTCGTAAATTAACATCGTCTTCCTGCGCGGATTTTTCCTTCAGAAAAAGAGAGAATCGAAGAAGTTAGGAGCAGCTTTTTTCCAGGTGGTGCAAGATAGGAGCAGGGCTACGTGTCACGTATAGCTAGCAGGCAGCAGCAACGCCATCTATGCCGATAGCTGCTGCTGCTGCTACAACACAACAATTTTGCAAGAGATTTTTTATTTGAAAGCCGGCGATATTGGCAGCAGCAGCTGCCATCTGTTCGCCGAATGAAACGTATCTGTCCATATTAATGCTGCTAATCTACGCAAACTCTCCTCGTGGCACTTCGATAAGCTTTAACTACTCATCTGAATTTTCCAATAAACTTGTGTCCGGGACTGATAAAATGCGTTTTTTATGTTCTTCTTTTGATTCGAATATTCGTTGATTTTTTTTAATGAGCTAAACAGTAAAGAATGAAGAAATTATTAAAAAGATGCATATTTTATGGAAACAAACAAAACCAAAATCATCTCCCTGAATGAAAAACTAATTTCTGATTTTGTTATGAGTAATTTATGCCCGAAAAAATTAAAAATATGGGTTTAGTTTTGATGCAGTTGACTATATTCAATTTGATTTTTACATGCGAAGCTCCAAACAACGGTTTAATAGCTCCAAACAACAGTTTAATGAAAGCTATGATTTTGAGACCCACAGGTATGTGTCGGTGGGAGAAACAACTGATTGTGATTTTGAAACATTCAAAGAGGATAAAACACAAAGTTTTATTTCGAAACACAAGCTTATAAAATACAAACACACTCTTGATACACACCCTCTATTTCTTTTTTGTGTTTCTCTCTTTTCCTTCCCACACTTAATTTTATAAACTTAGCTGCTTATTTATACATAAATTGAAAGGTTGCAGGTGGTGGTGGTTGATAGTAGGTGGCTGCAGGTGGTGATGTTGGTGGTTGATTGAGTTTATCACAACAAATCTCCCTTTTAAACTCAATCAAGGGATGTCATGCCAAGCATGAACTTCAATATGATAAATATTTCTCCTTTCAATGGCTTTGTAAAGATATCTGTAACTTGATTATTTGTTTTGCAGGATATCAGTTCAACTTCTTTGTTCTTCACATGCTTTTAGATAAAATAATGACGTGTATCGATGTGTTTACTTCTTTATGATACACTGGATTTTTTGCTATTGTAATCACTAATCGATTGTCAATATAAATATTTGTAGAACTTTATTGAGGAAATCCCAAAAACTTTAGCAGATTCCTTAACCATATTAAATGGTATACAATTGAGTTGACAGCAATATATTCAGTTTCACAGCTTAATAATGATACTATCGATTGTTTTTTAGATGATCATGTGAAAGATGTATCTCCCATGAAAAAGAAAAATCTAATTGTGCTTTTTTTTCCATCAAGATCTCTACCCCAATCACTATCTAAGTAGCCAACAAGATTGGAGTTTTTACTTGAGGTATAAAACATACCTTCATTTATTGTTCCTTTGATGTAGCAAAAAATTATCTTGGCTACATTCAAGTGAGATTGGTCTGGTGTCTTTATATATCTGCTAATAAGTCCGACTCTATAGAGTATATTCGGTCTCATACATGTCAAGTACCTTAAGCTTCCTATTAAGCTTTTGAAGTAAGTTAGATCAACATTTCCAACTTTACTTTTTCTCAATTCTACTCCATTCTCAACTGAAATTGATACCGAATTACTGCTTTCCATCTTGAACCTTTCAAGAATATCTTTGGCGTAACCATTTTAGGATACAAAAATCCCTTCTTCTTTCTTCAAGAATATCTTTGGCATCACTGCTTTAAGATACAAAAATCCCTTCTTCTTTCTGAATTACTTCCAACCAAGAAAATGTTCCCTTCTTCTTTCTACATTACTTTTATGCCAATAAAAAGTGCCATTAGACCAATGTCTGTCATTTCAAACTCTTGTACCATGCTTTTCTTGAAGTCTTCAAACATGGTAGGATTATTGCCAATGAATATCAAGTCATCAACATATAGGCACACAAATAATATGTTACCATATGCTTCTTTCTTCACATATATTGCATGTTCATATGGATATTTTTCAAATCCATTGTCTTAGAAATACCTGTCAGTTCTAGTATTCTAAGCATGTAGAGCTTACTTCAAACCGTAAAAGGTTTTCTTCAACTTGTATACTTGGCCTTCATTTCTAACTTTAATGTATCCAAGTGGTTATTCAATATTGATCTCTTCTTCTAGGAAGCCATTCAGAAATGCTGACTTCACATCGAGTTGATAGATCTTCCATATATGTTGTACAGCTAACGAGATCATCAGTCTGGTTGTCTCTAGCCGGGCTACTGGAGCAAATGCTTATCTATAATAAATGCCTTCTCTCTATTTATATCCTTTTGCCACTAATCTTGCTTTGTATCTTTATACTTCTCTTTTTCCATTCGTTTTTGTCTTATAAACCCATTTGAAACCTATTGTTTTCTTGTTTTCTAGTAGATTAGTCAGTTTCCAGGTATCATTCTTTTCAATGGCATATATTTTTTCATCCATTGCTTTTATCCACTTCTCTTTTATGATAACTTCATTAAAGCTAAGTGGGTCACCATCTTTGAAGAAACAAAATAGAATAGTATCTTCCATGACTTGAGTGGCATCGTACAACTCTTTTAGATTTTTCATCCTTCTCCTTCTGATGAGGATGTTGATAATGATGTTAATGATAATTCTAGTGTGTTTCTACTACTAAATATAGGGAATCTGTATGTCAAACTTTGTGGCTCATCTGTTGGTAACATAGGACCTTCTGTAAGTACTGTTGGTACTTTCATTTTGTCTTCAATGATCAAATCAATATTGATCCATTTTACTTCTTCTTAATCATCATTCCACTACCAAGATTTATCTTCTTCAAATATAACATCTTTACTTATGATCACTTTTTTTATGATGAGATTATACAACTTGTGTCCTATTCTTCTATCACCATATCCGACAAAGATGCATTTCTCGTTATTATCATCGAGTTTGGTCCTTCTTGCATCTAGAATCTTTACATATATTACACAAACAAAGACTCGAAGATGAGTAACACTTGGTTTGTAACCACTCTATGCTTCTTTATAAGTTACAGCTTGCAAACTTCTAGTTAGGCAACGATTCACTAATACACTACATATGATACAATTTCAACTTAATATTGTTTGGGCAACTTTTTTTGCTTTGAATAGACTTCTTATCATCTCAAGAATTGTTCGATTCTTTCTCTCAGCTACACCATTCAGCTGTGGTGTATAAGCTGATATTGTCTAATGTTTGATACCTTGTTGTGTACAAAAAACTTCAAAGTCATTTGTTGTATATTCTTTATCTTGATCAGATTTCACGGTTCTGATCTTATAGCCACTTTGCTTTCAACAATTGCTTTAAAATCTTTAAAATAATTGAATATTTTTGACTTCCTCTTTAGAAAGTATACATATATCTTTATGCTAAAATCATCAATAAAAGTAAGAAAGTAAATATTTTGTCTAGTTAACATAAGCTTTATGGGACCACATTGACAAGACTGAAAGATTGATGTCTTCTCCTAAGTGCAGGAGTGTCAAAGTAATAAATAACCCAGCAAGACTGAGGTCAAACCACATGGAGGTTAATGGTATAAATTATAAATAACAAAAATACAACAACAATAACAATAACAATAATAATAACAATAATAAAGAAAAAAGAAGGAGAAGATGAAGAAGATGATGAGAACTTTAAGATGTAATATTAAATATGAGATCTATAACTTTAGATATGACTCAATTACCGAATAGTGTTCTAGTTTGGACTACACCGACATCTTTTTTCTAAGTTTGATCATTTCTTTATTCTTTCAATTTCAGTTCTTAAATTCATCAATCAATCCTTTCATTTATATGATAAGCCTACATTTAAAATGAACATTTACTATAAATTAAAGGTATCTTATATTATTAGATATGTTATTATAAAACATGCTTTAGTTAAGGAGTTATTGATATTTCAAGTGCAAAATGATGATATAAAACCTTGATAAAAATGCACTTTTAAGTACTAATCACACATATATCTATATGCACTAACTATAGTGGCTTCTTTGCTTTTTAGTGAACTTCTTTGGCAAAACTAAATCCATGATGTTTACTAAGGACACAACTCTCATAGATTTCATGTAAATGATCTATGTGGGGTATACCTTTGACCATCTTCTTTCTTACTAGCATCTTTAGACTTGTAAAATTTAGATGTCAAAGCCTTAGGTGCCAGAGCTACTCTTTATTATTGATGATTGCACTTAAACACTTTGAGGTATTATATTAGATGTTTATAAGAAATATTTTATTTTTGAACATTTTCACATGGGCAATTAATCTTTCATTATAATCTTCAATTATTAGATTACAGTTCTTCAAAAGAAGAGTGTAACCTTTCTCCAGAAGTTGGCATATACTCAGCAAGTTATGCTTAATGACTAGAACATAATAAACATCTACAATGTAGCCTCTTCCTTTCACTGGAACTTTGGTGGTGTCTCCAAAAGTTACTTAACCTTTTACAGTTTCATCTAGATCTTCAAATAGATCTTGTTGACCACTCATGTGATAGCTAGCTCTAGAATCCAAATACTATATATTCTCCTGATTCTTACCTAGGCCTTGTTGGACTAATAATGTAGTTGGTCCTCTTATGATGGCATCTTTCTCTTCATAGTTGACTTGTTTATGTACCTCTAATAGAACTTTTGATTAGTACTTGAAAGTATATTTTTATCAAGGTTTTATATCATCATTTTCTTGAAGTATCAATAACTCCTTAACTAAAATATGTTTTATAATAATATATCTAATAATATAAGATACCTTTAATTTATGGCAAATGTTCATTTTAAATGTAGGCTATCATATAAATAAAAGGATTGATTGATGAATTTAAGAACTGAAATTGAAATGACAAAGAGATGGCTAAACTTAGAAAAGAGATGTTGGTGTAGTCCAAACCGGAACACTATTTGATAATTAGGTCATATCTAGAACTGTAGATCTTAGATTTAATCTACCTTATATGGATGGAAAGTAACACATAGGCCTACAACTTTTATATAGAGTCTAATATTTAAAAGGTTATTTTCAAGTTCAAATTATAGTAAAAACAAATAAATAGGAATCTATCATACAACCTGCGCACTATTTGATGTTTGACTCATATCCAGAGTTCTAGAAGTTCAAATGACCTCTATTTTTTTTTCCTAAAAAGCTGAGACAATTTTCTATAAATTTTATATTTTCAAGTGGTTCCAATTTTAACGTTATTAGTGACCTTTCTGGGAGACAAAAGAAGATAAGGATTGTCACCAAGTCAAAAGTTGGCCGCCTACTCATCAATTAGTCATCAAATCATTAGTTCTCAATTTTGACTTATAAAAAGAGGCATTTCCCATGCATTTAGGCATTTTGATTTCTAGATCAAGATCATGCTCTTACTTTTTCTCTTTGTTGTTTTCTCTCTTTGTATTTTTGTAATTCTTAAGTTTTTTTTTTATTAATATCAAGTTTATGCTCTTCTAGTCGTTTCCTTTACTTAGTTAACTTTTATCTTTTTTATGTTCTTATTTTGTTTATTTATTTTTCTTTCATTCATTATATTTAGCTAAGTTTATTATGTCAGGGTGAAAAGGTTACATTAATTGTGTAAGAATAAGTATAGTGTAAACTTAATATAGACTTTAATGTTTGATACTAACATGTTTTGTATTTGTTATCTTGTTCACTCTTTAATACTTTGTGTGTTAAATAATTAATCTATATTTATGTTGTATAACACTTGGTACAACAAATACTTGGCACTCTTATAACCCATATTGTATGGTATAACCGACACTTGAGTTATGAAAGGAACTTGATTTGTTGTTAACATAAGTTATAACCATGAATGCCTGACAATATTTACTAGTATTAGCATTAATCGAAGAAGATAACTAATGTAATCATGTTAATAATTTATAATCTGATTAGAACCTTTTTTATATGTGATTTCCAATTGAATAATAAGAGTTTATATTATTCTTATTTGACATACCATTAGTGAATTATCTAACCTTGATATTTGTTGTTATCATTGTTTTACCCTTACATTGCTCTTCAATCTCAAAGTTCTCATCAACTTCTTCTTCTTCTTCTTCTTCTTTACTACTACTACTACTAATACTACTATTAGTATTGTTGTTGTTATTGTTGTTATTATTATTGTTGTTGTTGTTGTTGTTGTTGTTATTCTTGTTTATAATTTATACAATTAACTTTCTTGTGGTTCGACCCCGATCTTGCCGGGTTATTTATTACTTCGACACTCCTACACTTGGGAAAAGACATCAATCTTTTGGTCGTGTCAAGTTTTTGATGTCGTTGCCGAGAAAGTAAGTTATTGTACAAATTATAATATTTATTTTCTCTTATCACTTTTCTTATATATAACTTTGTTTTTTTTTTGTTTCTCTTTCTTTTGTTTTCTTCTTTTTATTATATTCCTACATGTGTATGATAGTATAGTCACGTACATTAAGTGATATACCTTATAGGGTATCCTCATCATTTTCAGAAAATATAGCCAAAAAAGATAATCAATCATTTCATAATAAGTATAATAAGAATAATCATGCTAGAACATTAGAGACCACATAAATCCCACAAGAACAAGTGCACCATCATGCATAGTTTTTCCTCCTAATGCATCTCATTTTAATTTTAAGCCGGACATTATTCAACTTTTGTCTTCTTTTTATGACTTTGATTTAGAAAATTCATACTTGCATTTAAGTGAATTTGAGGAGGTTTGTAACACCTATAATGACTCAAATTATAATATGAATACAACCATATTAAAGTTTTTTTTCTTTTTTATTAAAAGATAAAGCTAAAATATGGCTATATAATTTGAGACCAGGATCCATTCGTGTTTTAGATGAAATGCAACAACAGTTTTTAAAGAAAATTTTCCCATCTCACAGAACAAACTCTTTCAAAAGACAAATCATCACTTTCACTCAAAAATCAGGAAAAACATTTTATCAATGTTGGGATAGAGATCGAGACTTGCTTAATACTTGCCCTCATCATGTTTTTGAAACATGGAAATTGGTTTCACATTTTTATGAAGGGTTAACACCTAAAGATAGGCAAATGATTAAATTAATATGCAATGGAACCTTTGAAGATAAAGACCCTAATGAAGCAATGGAGTACCTAGACTTGCTAGTTGAAAATGCTCAAAATTGAAACACTACAAGCACGTATGAGACTCTAAGTAAAATCTAACCTCATACATCTAATAGAGTATGTTCAACCTTAAAAAAAGATCATAACCTTCAAGCCAAGTTTGCATCTTTAGTTAGAAAACTCGAGGCACTAGAATTGAAAAGGTGAAGTTAATTACAATCTATTTAAAACATTGTATGTCAAATATGTTAAACAAATGAACACTCAACCAATAACTATCCAACCTTACCTTCTTTTAAGGAATGTCTCCATGAATAAGCCCATGCTTTAAACAGTTTTCAAAGGGCTAAACACAATCGATACTCGTAAACATACAATCCTAGTTAGAGAAATCATCCAAATTTCAGTTGAAAAAGTGATAATAACAACGTACAACTTCACAACCACCATTTCAAGCACACCATAGTTTTTAAAATTTTCGTGGATATGCACCTTTTTATGCTCTACCTCTTAGAAGAAATCTTGAGAAAACATTATATGCATTCATTGAAAAGCAAGAGATAATCAATACTCAACTTGCTCAAAACATGATAGATTTTAAAGATACTCTTGCAAAATTGACATCTACTCTAATTTTCTAAGAGAAAGGTAAGTTTTCATCTCAACCACAACAAAATCTAATGGGGCAATACAATGCAAATACAAGTAGTTCCAAAAGCCAACATGGATCAAGTCAAATCAGTCACTACTTTTTGCAGTGGTAAGGTTATTAAAAAACTCACTCTTAAACCTTGTGAGAAAGATGACGAGTCAATCTTTAAGGGTAAGGAAGGGGTTGAATCTAAAAATTACAAAGAAAAGACTAATTCTCCGTTAGCACTTCCATTTCCTCCTACCATAACCATACAAAGGAAAGTCAATCACAACTTTAAAATCTTTGAAACTTTTAAATAGGTAAGAATCAATATACCTTTGCTGGATGCTATTAAACATGTTTTTTTTCTATGCTAAATTTTTTAAAGATCTATGCACTGTAAGGAGAAAACTGAATGTGAAAAAAGAAAGCCTTTTTATCCGAACAAGTAAGTGTCATTATTCAGAACAATAATGCTTTGAAATATAAAGACCCTAGTTATCCTACAATTTCTTGCTTTATTAGAGAACATAAAATTAAAAGAGCCTTACTTGATCTTGGAGCTAGTATGAATTTACTTTCATATTCAGTTTTTCAAAGTCTCAATCTAGGTGAGTTAAAACTAACTTCCGATAGATTTGTAAAAGTATCAAAAGGAATAATTAAAGATGTCTTAGTATAAGTCAATAAATTCATTTATCTTGTGCATTTTATTGTCTTAAACACACAACCTATTGACGCCTGTAATTCATTTTCTGTTATTTTAGGACGTTCATTTCTTGCAACTTCTAATATATTAATTAAGTGTAGAAATGGACTGATGAAGCTATCATTTGAAAATATAACATTAGAGATGAATATTTTCAATATTTGGAAACAACCTAGAGATGATAATGATTGACAAGAAGTTGACTTTACTGGAAAATTAATTTATGATCAATTTCAAACCACTTTTAGTGAAATTGAGATTGATGAATTTGATGATTTATAAATGATTTATTTTCAGAAAGAATCAAAGGTAAGTAATTAGAGACCATAAATTGAGGAATTGCCACCACGATCAATTAAATCCATACCTTCAAGTGTTTAACCACCCAAACTTGATTTGAAGTCGTTGCCATTCAATTTTAAATACTCATTTTTAGAAGAAAATGAAACTTTTCTGATAATAATATCTTCCAAACTTAATGCATATCAAGAAGGTAAGTTATTACAAACTCTGAAAATGCACAAAAATATATTAAGATGGACCATAATGGATATAAAAGGAATTAGTCCTTGATTTGTACACACAGAATTTATTTGGATAAAAATGCTAACCCTCTAGGGAAATACAACGAAGACTCAATTCTATTATTAAAGTAGTAAAAAATAAAGTCATTAAGCTTCTAGATAATGGAATCATTTATCCTATTTCTGACAACAAATGGGTAAGTCTTACCTAAGTCATACTCAAGAAGTCTAGAGTCACTGTGATAATAAATGAGGACAATGAGTTAATTCCCACTAACACTGTTACTGGTTGGCGTATGTGTATTGACTATAGAAAACTTAATTTAATTTAATGACTAAAAAAGATCATTTTCCTTTACCTTTCATGGATCAAATCCTAGAAAGAGTTGCAGGTCATGAATTTTATTATTTTCTAGATGGTTATTCAGGTTACAACCAAATTGAAATTGTATTGAAAGATTAAGAGAAGAATATTTTCACATGTCTATTTAGTATTATTTCATATTAAAGATGCCTTTTGGATTATGTAATGCACCAGGTGTAAAAAGAAAAATCTTATACTGAATTGGAAAAAATGTCACTTTATGGTAACAAATGGTATTGTACTTGGTCATATTGTTTCATTAAAAAGAATTGAGGTTGACAAATCTAAAATCGAGTTAATTGCTAACTTGTCAACACCAAAATCTATTAAAGATGTTAGATCATTCTTAGAACATGCTAGTTTTTATAGAAGGTTTATTAAAGATTTTATTGTAATATCTAAACCTTTAAGTAACAGTCTAACAAATAATAATATTTTTGAATAGACTGAACATTATAAAGAAGCTTTTGTTAAACTTAAAAACTTACTTACTTGTGCTCCTGTCATTTAACCTTCTGATTGGTTATTACCTTTTGAAATAATGTGTGATGCTCGTGATTAAACCATAGGTGTTGTTTTGGGATAAAGAAAAGATAAAAAATCTTATGTGATTTACTATACAGGTAAAACTTTAAATAATGCTTAAATAAATTACACCACCACTGAAAAATAATTACTTGCAATAGTATTTGCATGTGAAAAATTCAGGTCTTATCTTGTTAACTCATTTGTTGTTATTTTTAGTGATCATGCAGCATTAAAATATCTTCTTTTTAAGAAAGATTCTAAAGCTAAATTGGTGTGGTGGATTTTGTTACTTAAAGAATTTGATATCATAATCAAAGATAAGAAAGACACTAAAAATATTGTTGCAGATCATTTGTCAAGATTGATAATAGATTTAAAAACTAACATCACACCAATCGATGACTACTTTCTAGATGAATCTTTACTTTCTGTCTTTACAATGCCTTGGTTTGCTAATATTGTTAATTTTCTTGTTTCAGAACAATTGTCAGCTCATTGGATTACCCAAGATAAAAGAAAGTTCTTGAACAAAGTGAAGAACTTTTATTGGGGTAAACTATATTTATTCAAATATTATCTTGATCAAATATTTCAAAGATGCATTCCCGACAATGAGTTAAGTAGTGTCATTAAATTTTATCATTCTGAGGCATATGGAGGCCATTTCTCATCAAGAAAGACAACTGCAAAAATCTTACAAAGTGGATTTTACTAGCCCACTATGTTCAAGGACTCACATGTATTTTGTAAGTCTTGTGAAAATTATCAAAAATTAGGATCTATTTCCAAACATCATATGATGCCTTTAAATCCTATTCTTGTCATTGAGATCTAGATCTTTGACTGTTAGATATAGATTTCATGGGTCCATTTCCTTCATCATTTGGTTTCTTGTACATATTAGTCGCATTAGATTATGTTTCAAAATGGATAGAGGCAATTTCAAGTCAAAATAATGATCACAAAACAATGATAAAGTTTTTGAAAGAAAATATTTTGAGTCAATTTGGAATCCCTCGAGACATGATAAGTGATGGTGGAATATATTTCTGCAACAAGCTATTTGAGTTTTTAATAAAGAAATATGAAATCATACACAAAGTTTCCACCCCTTATCACCCTCAAATAAGTGGACAAGTATAGCTTGCTAATAAGGAGATCAAACATATTTTGGAGAAAACAGTGAACCCTAATAAGAAAGATTAGTCTTTAAAACTTAATAATGCACTTTAGGCTTTTATAACTGCTTATAGAACATCATTAGGTATGTCACCTTATAGACTAGTCTATGAAAAACCTTGTCATTTGTCTGTGGAACTTGAATATAAAGTTTATTGAGCTATTAAAACTTTCAATTCAAATCTTAATAAAGCTAGTTAACTGCAAAAATTATAAATAAATGAGCTTAATAAAATAAGAAATGGTGCATATAAAAATTCAAGAATTCATAAAGTAAAAATCAAAGAGTTTCATGACAAGAAAATACTGAGAAAAACATTAAATGTTGGTAAAAAAATCTTACTTTATAATTATTGACTGTATTTATTTTCTGGAAAACTAAGATCAAGATGGAGCAGTCCTTTTATTGTGAAACATGTGTATCCATATGGGGCCTGTGATATCAAGAATCCAAAGAATAGTAATGTTTTCAAGGTAAATGGATATCGTTTAAAAGTTTACTTTAACAATTTTTCAGTTGAAAATGACTCTATTGAATTAGGTGATCTTGTATATAAAGATTGATTTTTTTTTTCCTCACATTGTTTTCTTGTTTTTTTTAGTGATTTTTGCTAGTTTCTTTAACCCCGGTCAAATAGCAGACAATAGTACTCCGTGACTTAAGTTGGTTCTTTTAGTTTTCTGTAATAATTGATATCTGGGTATATATTTATGTAATTTTTTGAATCTCTCTTCCAATTCTCATTTGAAAATGGACACTAATCTTGAAAAATTAAAAATGTATTTTCCCGCTCTGCCTTAAAATGCGATTACAAAAATTTACCGTGCTAGATGTGTAAGATTGAGGTTGTTAATGAATCATCGAATTCCTGAAGATATTTGCTGGTTGATTAAAGTAAAGGGTCGATTATCAAGTGAGTCCTCTAATTTTTTCATTTCACACATGCCTGGAATAGTTAAAAATACTTTTTCAAAAAAACATTGTGCAAAACAACTGAAAATCTATCATCGATGTGCTAGATGAACTTGTCATGCACAATGTTGTTATTTAGAAATAGTATCTATAAACCGTGAAGATAAAATGCAATTCATTAAGGATGGCCTGAGTAAGGAGTCTTTAGATAATCTTCTATTAACTTTTTGATTACTAAGAACTTGTAATAAACTAGTTGAGGGGGTGTGATTAGTACTTAAAAGTGCATTTTTATCAAGGTTTTATATTATCATTTTGCATTTGAAGTATCTATAACTCCTTAACTAAAACATGTTTTATAATAACATATCTAATAATATAAGATACCTTTAATTTATAGTAAACATTCATTTTAAATATAGGTCTATCAAATAAATAAAATGATTGATTGATGAATTTAAGAACTAAAATTGAAAGGACAAAGAGATGGCCAAACTTAGAAAAGAGATATTGGTGCAGTCCAAACCGGAACACTATTCGATAATTAGGTCACATCTAAAGTTGTAGATCTTGAATTTAGGTCTACTTTATATGATGGAAAGGTAAGATATACGCCTATAACTTTCATGTGGAGCCTAAGATTTAAAAAGATCATTTTCAAGTCCAAATTATAACAAGAATAAAGAAGTCTGAATCTGTATTACAGCCCATGCACTGTTCGGTGCTTGACCTATATCTGGAGTTCTAGTAGTCCAAATAACCTCCATTTTTTTATCTAGAAAGCTGAGACAATTTCTTACAACTTTTATGTTTTCAAGTGGTTCCAATTCTAACATTATCAATGACTTTTTAAGTAGACAAGAGAAGATAAGAATTGTCGCCAAATTAAGAGTTGGTCACCCACTCATCAATTAGTCATCAAATCAATAGTTCTTAATTTTGGCCTATAAAAGAAGGCATTTGCCATGCATTTAGGCATCTTAATTTCCAGATCAAGATCATGCTCTTGTTTTCTCTCTTTATATTTTTTATAATGTTTATGCTTTGCTTTCATTAATATCAAGTTTATGCCTTTCATTTCTTTTCATTTACTTAGTTAACTTTTATCTTATTTATGTTTTTATTTTGTTTATTTATTTTTCTTTCTTTTATTATGTTTAGCTAAGTTTATTATGTCAAGGTGAAAAGGTTACACGAATGGTGTAAGAATAAGTATAGTGTAAACTTAATATGGACTTTAATATTTGATACTCACATGTTTTGTATTTGTTATCTTGTTCACTCTTTAATATTTTGCTTGTTAAATGACTAATCTAGATTTATGTTGTATAACAATTGGGACAACAAATACTTGGCACTTTCATAGCTCATATTGTATGGTATAACTGACACCTAATCTATCAAAATAATTTGATTTGTTGTTAACATAAGTTATAATCATGAATGTCTGACGAGATTTACAAGTATTAGCATTAATCGAATAAGATGACTAATGTAATTATGTTAACAATTTATAATCTCATTGGAACCTCTTTTATATATAGTTTCCAATTGAAGAAGAAGAAGATGAGAACTTTGAGATAGAATATTAATGTAAGGATTAAACAATGGTAATAACAAATGTCAAGGTTAGAGGTTTCACTAATGGTATGTCAAACAAGTATAGTATAAACTCTTATTATTCAATTGGAAACCACATATAAAGGAAGTTCCAATGAGATTATAAATTGTTAACATGATTACATTAGTCATCTTATTCGATTAATGTTAATACTTGTAAATCTCATCAGGCATTCATAATTACAACTTATGTTAACAACAAATCAAGTTCCTTTCATAGCTCAAGTGTCGGTTATACCATACAATATGGGTTATGAGAGTGCCAAGTATTTGTTGTACCAAGTGTTATACAACATAAATATAGATTAATCATTTAACACACAAAGTATTAAAGAGTGAACAAGATAGCAAATACAAAACATGTTAGTATCGAAAATTAAAGTCCATATTAAGTTTACGCTATACTTATTCTTACACCATTAGTGTAACCTTTTCATCGTGACATAATAAACTTAGCTAAACATAATAATAAAAAATAAACAAAATAAGAACATAAGTAAGATAAAAGTTAATTAAGTAAATGAAAAAAAAATGAAAGGCATAAACTTAATATTAATGAAAGTAAAGCATAAACATTATAAAAAATACAAAGAGAGAAAACAAGAGTATGATCTTGATTTGAAAACCAAGATGCCTAAATGCATGGCAAATGTCTCCTTGATATGCCAAAATTAAGAACTATTGCTTTGATAACTAGTTGATGAGTGGGTGATCAACTCTTGACTTGGTGACAATCTTTATCTTCTCTTGTCTGTCCAAAATATCATTGATAATATCAAAATTGAAACCGCTTGAAAACATGAAAGTTGCAGGAAATTATCTCAGATTTCTTGTGTAAAATATTAAGGTCTTTTGGACTTCTAGAACTCCAGATATGGGTCAAATATTATATAGTGTTCAGGCTGAAGGACAAATTCGGACTTCTTTGTTGTTGTTATAATTTGAACTTAAAAATGAATTTTTTAAATCTTGGGCTCCATATAAAAGTTGTAGGCCTATGTCTTATCTTTCCATCCATATAAAATAGACCTAAATCTAAGATCTACAACTCCAGATATGACCTAACTACCAAATAGTACTCCAGTTTGGATTGCACCAGCATCTTTTTTTGAAGTTTAGCCATCTCTTTGTCCTTTCAATTTCAGTTCTTAAATTCATCAATTAATCCTTTTATTTATGTAATAGGCCTACATTTAAAATGAACATTTACTATAAATTAAAGATATCTTATATTATTAGATACATTATTATAAAACATACTTTAGTTAAGAAGTTATTTATACTTTAAGTGCAAAATAATGATATAAACCTTGATAAAAATACATTTTTAAGTACTAATCATGTATCCCAAGAACACCTCTATTTTTTATCAAACAGAACTCTAATACGCTTGTTGGTAAAAGAAACCACTAATAATGACTTTGGAACACTTAGAGGGGATAAAACATATAATTTTAGTTCAAAACAAAAACTTGCAAGATACAAACACACTCTTAATACACACCTTCTCTCTCTCTCTTAGGTTTCTCTTTTTTTCTTTCCACACTTAATAGTATAAATTTAGCTACTTATTTATACACAAATTAAAAGACTGCAGGTGATGGTGATTAATAATAGGTGACAGTAGGTGGTGGTTGATTGAGTTAACTACAATAGTCTGATGATTTATTGATTAGAATAAAAGATGAAATCACGAGAGAGAGGGAGAGAGGGAGAGAGAGAGAGAGAGAGGGGGGGGTGTAGCTATGAAATCACATTAACCTCTTGTTTTTCTTAAGTGACTTTACAGGGAATAGAATGTTTGGGAATATAGTGTAAGTTATATTTTTAAAAAATTTAATATTTTTTGTATATTTTGAATCTTTTGATGTACTTATCTTAAAAATAATTTTTTAAAAATAAAAAAATTATTATGATGTATTTCAGTACGAAAAGTAACTTGAAAAGTAACCACAATTATACTTTTAAATAGATTTATAGTTCAGGATTTACAATGCGTTAATAAAAAAATTATTTTATTAAAATATATAATTTTTAACTTAAAAAACATGAAAGATTGAAATAATCTAAATTAACCTTCAACCTTCCTCACTAGAGTTAGACATATTTATTTATCATTTATTACAGGTATATCAGTAATTATAATAATAGTGACGGTTTAAAATGATTTTTATTTAAAAATATATTAAAATAAAATATTTAAAATTATTTTTAATATTAATATATCAAAATAATTTAAAAAATAAAATAAATATTTTAAATTAAAAAATTTTAAAGTATAATTTACATTACATTTCTAAACCTATCATGTAATCTAAATGGACAGCAATGAACACCATTACTTCTCATTCGTGGGGCCTGGACTCAAATATTCTATTGGCACATCTTGGATCCTATTCTAACACAGTGCGGCAAATATTTGGAAGAATGACATGTGTTATAATTTTTTTTAAAAAAATAATACAACTTATAATCACTAAATCACATTTGTTTCATGCAAATTAATTAACCTTTACAAAAAAGAATCTAAAATTTTATGAAAATCTAATAAAAATAAAAAAGAAAAGAAAGAACAGGTTAAGAAAAAAAAAGAAAAAGAAACATAACATGACTTTATTTTTTTCACATTTGATACCACCTAGAAAAATTTCAGCAAGATAATTTTAATTATATATTAAAAAATTATCAAATAAGAACATAATTAATTAAAAATTTTATTTGGAATTAATTTAAAATTAGTTACAATCATATTTAATAGTTTTTTAAAGTGATGTTAAAATTATTTTATCAAGATATTTTTAACAATATAAAATGTGTAAAACATATAACCTTGATTTGTCTGTCACTTGTAACTGTTTTTTTCTTTTTTTATTTCTCTTTCTTACAACATTAACTTATCTTATATATTTTTTTTTAATTTTATTTTTTAATAATTAGATTTTTATAAAGGTTTGGGTAGTCTTTTGAGATTAATTAATTTGCATGGCTAAACAACCAGCATTTTCAATATTGATAATATATAAAACCTATATTTAAAAATACAATTGTTATTTTTTAAATACTTTTACATAATATATAATTCTCCCAAAAATTTTACTAAATTTTGTTATTTAAGAAAAAATCCCAATTTTGCTAGAAGGTGTTAATCAGGAGCAGTTGTTGGGTCACGTGCGCATCGTGCAAATGATAGAATATGGGGCCTGAGGGAACTGATGCCCTATTGACATTGACATGACACGACACCACTTCTATGACACAATTCATCGTTTTGCCTGACGGTTTTGGATGTAATAGTGGAATATTTCACAGTGTTATAATTAGTTACGTTTAAAGTATTTTTTATTTATAAATATAGTAAAATAACATGTTTTTTATTTTTAAAAATAAATTTTAATTTTAGAGTATCAAAATAAAATAAAAATATAAAAAAATTAATTTTAAATAAAAAATTTTAGATTTTTTAAAAACATGATCCAATCACATTTTCAAGCATGGAGTACTACCGTGCTTTAAAAAGTTTTATTTTTTATGTTTTAAGATTTTTAATATATATTTTCAGATTATTTTAATTAATTATTATTAAAAATAAATTTTAAAAAATAAAATTATGATATTATTTTAATAAAATTTTAGATAAAAAATATTTTGCAAATCAAGCTATGCTATTATTACAAACATTTTATTAAATTTAAATATGGTTTAAATTATACTAGAATGTTATTTAGTATTGTGATTTAACTATGTTTTTTAAAAAATTAAATTTATTTTACTTAAAATATATTGAATTAATATTTTTTTAGTAATTTTTATTATTTAATATGTTAATTTAAAAAATATAAAATATTATTTTAATATATTTTTAAATAAAAAAAAATTAAAAATATCTATCATACTTTTAAATAGATATTTATTAAATATGAATTATGATGAATCTGAATCAACCAAAGTTGGTTTTAAAAAAATAATTTTAATAAAAATAAAGTTATATTTAATTTGTTTTAAAAGAGAAGATAAGTTAATATTCTTGTGCAGGATATATATATCCTGAACAAGAATTATTGGTTCCAAATCAACCTCCGAAGTAGTTTAGGTTTTAAAACAATGGTTCAAAAAAGTGTACTATTGGCATTCCATTTTATTTTTATTTAAAGAGAGAATGCGAATATTACTAAAAAGGCACCCCTTTGAAAACTTATATTAGTAAAATAATACTGCATAATAAATAAATATGTGAAATAAAAAATATTGAAAAACTAATTACTTGAATCCGTGATTTTTTTACCTGTTAATGGATATTATAAATAGTGATGACAAACTTGTGTATAAAGCTACGTTAGTTAAGGATAATTAGTAATAGTTATTTGAGAGAATTAAAAGATATTTTTGAGTCTAAATAAATATATCTGTATAATTTATGATGTGATTATACCTTTTTTTTAATATTTATACATGTATTTCTTTTCAAAGATTATGCATGAAATAATACATGGTATTTATTTAAAGAGCAATGTTATAAAATGGTTTGAAATAACATGAAATTTCTTCTTTAGAAAACTTGTGTATTTTAATTTTGAATAAAAAATAAAAAATTACAAACATGGTTTAATTGTAACGAGATGATATGTTCATATGTTGCCACGAGCTTATAAAACAAATAAACTTAATAGTATTATAATTTTGAATTAACACTAAATAAATAATACAAACTAAAAATATGATAGAACAAATATTTCATGATGGAAAACAAGAATTTAGTTTTCTGTTAATAAAAAAAATTACAAAGCTAAATTTTCTACCAACTTAATATTAAAAAAAAAACCCAACAAAGATAATTTTGAAAGACAAAAACTCATGAGGAAAAACATTATAGCATTTGATAATGTTTTGAGAGGAAAACTATAGTGCTTTTCCTGATAAAATAAAATAAAATAACCATTTAAAAAAATACTGTAGTAATTTATAGTATTTTGTGAGAAAAATGACATGACGAAAAGATTGATGTCTTATCTCAAGTACAGGAGTGTCGAAGTAATAAATAACCCGGCAAGATCGAGGTCGAACCACAGGGAGGTTATTGTACAAATTATAAATAACAATAATAAAACAACAATAATAACAATAACAACAATAACAACAATAATAGTAGTAATAATAGTAGTAGTAGTAGTAATAATAATAATAATAGTAATAATAATAGTAATACTAATACTAATAATAACAATAATAAAGAAGAAGAAGATGAGAACTTTGAGATGAAATATTAAAGTAAGGATTAAATAATAATAATAACAAATGTCAAGGTTAGAGGTTCCACTAACGGTATGCCAAACAAATATAGTATAAACTCTTATTATTCAATTGGAAACCACACACAAAGGAGATTCCAATCATATTATAAATTGTTAACATGATTACATTAGTCATCTTATTCAATTAATGCTAATACTTGTAAATTTCGTCAAACATTCATGATTATAACTTATGTTAACAACAAATCAAGTTCCTTTCTTAAATCAGGTGTCGCTTATACCATAAAGTATGAGCTATGAAAGTGCCAAGCATTTGTTGTACCAAGTATTATACAACATAAATCAAGATTAATCATTTAACAAGCAAAGTATTAAAGAGTGAACAAAATAACAAATATAAAACATATTAATATCAAACATTAAAGCCCATATTAAGTTTATACCATACTTATTCTTACACCATTAGTGTAACCTTTTCACCTTGACATAATTAACTTAGCTAAACATAATGAAAGAAAGAAAAATAAATAAACAAAATAAAAATATAACTAAGATAAGAGTTAGCAAAGCAAAGTAAAGAAAATGAAAGGTATAAAGTTGATATTAATGAAAACAAAGCATAAACATTACAAAGAATACAAAGAGAGAAAATAAGAGCATGATCTTGATCTGGACACCAAGATACCTAAATGCATGGCAAATGCCTCCTTTTATAGGTCAAAAATAGAAACTATTGATTTGATGACTAATTGATGAGTAGATGGTCAACCCTTGACTTGGTGACAATCCTTATCTTCTTTTGTCTGCCCAAAACGTCATTGATGACGTCAAAATTAGAGTCACTTGAAAACATAAAAGTTCTAAGAAATTGTCTCAGCTTTCTTGTGTAAACAATTCATCTCATTTCGACTTCTAGAACTCCAGATATGACCAAAATACTGAACAGTGCTCAGGTTGGAGGACAGATTCGGACTTCTTTTTTGTTGCAACAATTTGGACTTGAAAATGACCTTTTTAGATTTGGGCTCCATATGAAAGTTGTAGGCCTATGTCTTACCTTTCCATCCATATAAAGTAGACCTAAATTTGAGATCTATAGCTCTAGATATGACTCAATTACCGAATAGTGTTCCGGTTTGGATTGCACCAACATCTCTTTTATAAGTTTGATCATCTCTTTACCTTTGCAATTGAAGTTCTTAAAGTCATCAATCAATCCTTTCATTTATGTGATAGACCTGCATTTAAAATGGACATTTATCACAAATTAAAGGTATCTTATGTTACTAGATAGATTATTATAAAACGTACTTTAGTTAAAGAGTTATTGATACTTCAAATGCAAAATGATGATATAAAACCATGATAAAAATACACTTTTAAGTACTAATAAAAAAACTACAATGCTTTTTCCATATAATTTAGCTTTATTGTAATTATAATCTTGATCAACTTAATATTAAAAAAAATTAACAAAGATAATTTTAGAAAAAATCATAAAAAAATCATTTGGGAAAAATACGGTAACAATTCACGATGTTTTAAAGAAAAAACTTACAAAGCTAAATTCTTCATCAGCTCAATATTTAAAAAAATAACTAAGATAATTTAAAAAATAAAAAGAACAGAAAAGGAATCATGTTAGAAATATTGTAACAATTTATAGTGTTTTGTGATAAAAGTTACAATGTTTCTTCGTTTTTTTAATTTAACCTTATTTATAATGACTTGTAATTATAATTTTTAAACAATTTAATATTAAAAAAATTAAATTGACAAAGATAATTTAAAAAAGTATAAGAAAAAAAAACTATATGGAGATACACTGTAACAATTCACAATGTTTTGTGAGAAAAACTATGATGCTTTCCCCACATGATTAACTTTTATTACAAAGTTAAATTCTAACCAATTCAATATTAAAAAAAATAAAATTAACAAAGATAATTTAAAAAAAATATTATAAAAGATGAAAACATAAAAAAAAATTAGAAAAAAACCATGTGAGGAAAAACGATATCAATCTATAGTGTTTTGTGAGGAAAAACTTGTATTTACTTGTAATTGTAATTCTTAACCAGTTTAATATTTAAAAAATAAAATTGACAAATATACTTTTTTAAAAACAAAAAAATAAAATAGAAAAGATAATTTTAGAGAAAATCATTAAAAAAACAAAAAAGACATAAAGAGAAATACTGTAGCAATCGACAATGTTTTAGAGACAAAAATTATAAAACTAAATTCTAAAATATTAAAAAAAATAACAAATATATTTAAAAATAAATAAAATATAAAAACTATATGGAAAAATACCGCAGAAATTTATAGTATTTTAAAGAAAAAAATTACAAAGTGAAATTCTTAACCAACTTAATATTTAAAAAGTAAAATCAACAAAAATAATTTTAAAAAATAAAAACAGAGAAAAGTTGAAAAAAAAAAGAAAAAAAAAGAGAGAAATGCAATATAAATTATTGTTGTAATTTATAGTATATTACATGTATAATAATATTATACACAAACACTAAAGTAGGGATGGTTGCATTTTATATTATGACATTTTAAGGATTACAAAACACATGTGTTGTTATTTAAAGGTATGGAAAAAAAGTAATGTATTTCCATTCCAAAATATAATTACTTTACATGCAGATCTATTTTTAGAATATAAAACTAGATCTAGATATCCAAATCACTATTCATAAATTACTAGATGACTTGGAAAAAATAAACCATTTTATATATTATAAAAATAAAAAATTCAGTTTATTTGTTTTTGATATTATTTTTATTATCTTCATCTTATTTATTTGAATGTCTATAAAAGAATAGTAAAATTAAAATAAAAAAAACACTAGTTCTAATATTAATTTTTATTTTTAATATAGTAAATCAAAACTTCTGATATCATTTTTAAAGATCAAATTTCATTTAGAACTTAAAATAATTTTAAATATAAGATTTCATTAAAAAATCTAAATTAAATTTAATTGGATTGAATCATTTCGAAGAGCAAGGGACAAGAAAGTCTTTGCATGATGGCAAAGCCTTTTGTCAGAGATAGTTGTGTTGGAGCTATAAAGAGAATTTAAGATGGGAGATTTTGGGAACAAATAAAATGAACATTGATAAGGATGTTTTTTAAGGAAACAAGAGAGTTTCAAAGATTAGTACTCTAATAGTTGTTTGATTGTGACTTGAAAAAAAATATTTTGTAAAAATATTTTTAGTTGAGGTTAGTTTAATATTTATGTATATTTGGTTAAAACTGTAGTTGAAATTGAAATTGAATAAAAAATAATTTAATATGTTTGGTTGAAAGAATGCTTTTCAAATTGAGGTGTTATATATATATATATTGATGATTTTTAATTAAAATATTGTAAATTTAACTACTACTACTATTACATCATGAAATAAATAATACTTATATCAAATATTTTTTTTATTATTCCATTAAACTATTTATAATTTCATCACGTACGAAATCCATTCAACAAGAATTATATTTTTCTTGGTTTTTTAAGTGCGCAATAATATCAGGTAAAATATTATTAAAAACAAAATTGATATTGCGATTAAATTCTACAAATGTTATATCATCAAGCTATTTTCTTCTAATTTTTTAATAAAAAAAATAATTTTTTTTAACTAGGTTGGACCCATTTCAATGCATTTAACTTTGGATCGGACTTGGTTAGCTGGAATAGTGGAGAGTGAAACTCTCTATTATGTCCATAGGTTTGTGGAAAGCAGGTGAAACAATTTTCTAGAATTTTCATGAAAATCATCTATTTAAATTCTGATATTAGCTATGATGTTTTATTCAGATAAGAAGATAAGGATTGTCATCAAATCAAGATGTGGTCATTTACTCAATAATTAGTTAACAAATTAATAGTTTTAAATTTTAGCCTATAAAAAAAAGTATTTGCCATGCATTTAGACATCTTATTTTTCAGATTAAGATCATGTTTTTACTCTTTTCTTTATATTTTTGTAATACTTAAATTTTACTTTAATTAATCTCTTATTTATGCCTTTCATTTACTTTACTTAGTTAACTTATATCCCATTTATACTTTTATCTTGTTTATTTATGTTTTTTTTATTATATTTAGCTAAATTTATTATGTAAAGGTAAAAAGATTATACTAATGTTCTAACATAGTTATTCTCGTTATTCTCATTATGAAGTGGTTGGTTATCTTCTTCAGCTATATTTTCTAAAAATGATGAGGATACCTTACAAAGTCTATCACTTAATTTACGTGATGAAACTCTCATACACATGTAGGAATATAATAAAAAGATGAAGAAAACAAAAGAAGAAGAAATAAAATAAAAGAAACAAAGTGAGATACAAGAAAGTGAAAAGAGAAAATAAAATAAATACTATAATTTGTACAAGAATTTATCTCCCTAGCAACGACGCTAAAAACTTGACACGACCAAAAGATTGATATCTTCTTCCAAATGTAGGAGTGTCAAAATAATAAATAACCCGGCAAGACCAGAATCGAACCATATAAAGGTTAATTGTATAAATTATAACAACAATAATAGTAGTAGTAGTAATAATAATAATAATAGTAATGGTAATAATAATAAAAAAAAAAAAGAAGAATAAGAAGAAGTTAATAAAAACTTTAAGATGGAAAATCAATGTAAGGATTAAATAATGATAACAACAAATATCAAGGTTAAAGGATTCATTAATAGCATTTCAAATAAGTATAGTATAAACTCTTATTATTCAACTAAAAACTACACATGAAGAAGTTTCCAATTGGATTATGAATTGTTAACATGATTACATTAGTTATCTTATTTAAATAATACTAATACTTGTAAATGTTATGTATTCATGATTATAACTTATATTAACAATAAATCAAGTTCATTTCATAACACAAGTGTTGGTTATATCATACAGTTTGTGCTGTGAAAGTGTCAAGCATTTTTTATATCAAGTGTTATATAACATAAATCTAAATTAGTCATTTAACAACAAAGTATTAAAGACTGAACAAGATAACAAATACAAAACATGTTAGTATCAAACATTAAAGTCCATGTTAACTTTACGCTATACTTATTCTTATACCATTAGTGTAACTTTTTCACTTTGACGTAATAAACTTAGTTAAACATCATGAATAAGAGAAACATAAATAAACAAGATAAGAACATAAATAAAATAAAAGTTAACTAAATAAAGAAAAGGAAATGAAAGACATAAACAAGATATTAATGAAAGCAAAACTTAAGCATGACAAAAATACAGAGAGAGAGAAAAAAAGCATAATCTTGATTTGAAAACCAAGATGCCTAAATACATGACAAATGCATCCTTTTAGAGGCAAAAATTAGGTGTTATTGATTTGATGGCTAATTAATGAGTGGGTGACCACCTCTTGACTTAGTAACAATCCTTATATTTTCTTGTCTAAATAAAATATCATTGATAACGTTAAAATTTGAATTAGACCTCCACATGAAAGTTCTAGAAAATTATTTTAGCTTTTCAGAAAAAAAAAATTAAGGTTATATGGACTTCTCGAACTCAAGAGATGGGTTAAACACTAAACAGTGTCTGGGCTGTAGAACAGATTCAGACTTTTTCGTTATTGCTATAATTTGAACTCTTATAAAAGTTGTAGGCCTATGTCTTACCTTTTTATCCATATAAAGTAGACCTAAATCCGAGATCTATAACTCCAGATATAACTCAATTACCGAACAGTGTTCTAGTTTGAACTGCACCAACATCTCTATTTCAAGTTTGGTCATCTCTTTATCCTTTCAGTTTCAATACTTCAACTTATCAGTCAATCCTTTTATTTATGTGATAGACCTGCATTTACGATGAACATTTACCATAAATTAAAGGTACCTTATGGTATCAAACTTGTTATTTTAAAACATGTTTTAATTGAAGAGTTATTGATAATTCAAGTGCAACATAATGACATAAAACCTTGATAAAAACGCACTTTTAAGTACTAATAACTTTATTAATTTCTTGAACTTTAAAATAATAACCATCTAAGCCTCTAATAGCCTTGATATTTGTAGGACTCGAACTAGTAATCTTTAAGGAGTAAATCTAGAGCCTAACCAATTGAATCATATCCCGTAGAACTTATAGCTACATGGATCTACCAATCACATATAAATTAATATTATTTTATTTTCCTCAAAATTTATATTTTTATTAAGAGTATATAAGAGTCAGTACAACCAATATCTACCTAGATTTATTTATTTATTTTTATTTTTTTTCAAGATAAGAGAGAGAAAAAGGCTAATAGACTATTTTAAATTTACACATAAACCATATTGCATTTTATATATTTATAAAAGCAAGTAAAATCCTAGTCGGTCTATTTTTGATAGCTGTCTTGCCTTAAATTCTTGAATAAAAACGTTGATGTCTATATGAAAGTTAGAATAAATAAAGGGGCTTAAAGATAAAAATCTTAATCCAAAATGAGGGATTACTTATTGAAAACCTTATAAATATAATAATATAAAATTACAATATTCTTGTCTAATTAAAATTAAAAAAAAAAACTAAATTCTATCAATTTTTATATTTGAGTAATGATATTGTTCCCTTTTATTACAACATAAATGGCCTATATATAGTGATGAGATGGTCTTTTCCTATAGATTCATTTGATATTATGAAATTAATAGAGGATATAATGGTTTAATTTTTCTTACACAGTTAAATTATACAAAATACCATTAAGAAGTCTTAAAAAATAAAGATGAAAGAGTTTTTTAGTGTCATTTCCAACTTTTAAATCAAAAACAGTTATTTCATTACTCTTCAAGTAAAAAAAAAAAAGATTAAGAGGAATTTTGAGATTTTTAAATTGTTTTTTAACAAGTAAAAACAATAATAAAAAAGAAAAAATGGCTAGACACCCACCTGTATATTTTGGGTAAATATACAAGATCTTTCAACAATTAAAAAGAACCAACTATCATGCCATCTAAAATGTTCATTGGTGATGAAGATGTTGAGGTGATATATGCAGTCTAAGTCGTGGTGATTCTACAACAGTGAAGTTTTTTTTTAACTCCTCCCTTTTTTCTTTCTGTCATTTCATTGAAATCTATGGTGACTTAATCAAATTTCAGAGTTGTTCTCCCATTTAGTTTTTTTTTTTTTTGAATTGTAGTTCCTTTTTTTTATTGGTTTTTATTTATTTTAGATTTTTTTTTATTTTTCTTCGATTACATCTATTTTCATTTGGTTTTATTTATTTTTTATATTAAATATAGTACTCTTTCTTTTGGTTGCTATTATTTTATCCATTTTTTTAATTTGTTTACTTTTTTTTTAATTTTCTCCCCAATATTTTATTTAATTTATCTTTTTATTGAATTTGGATCCTTATTTTTTAATCACTCTTCTTAGTTTGTTTTGTTTTCAATTTTATTCATTAACATTTAATTTTACTTAGTTTTTTTATTTAATTTTTGTCCTCATTTATTTAATTTCTCTTTTTTAATCATTTTTTAATATTTTTTCAATTTATTCCCTCAATATTTTATTTCATTTATTTTATATCCAATTTTAATCCTTATTATTTTAATGGATTTTTTTTATTTACATTATTTTTTTATTTTATGAGGTTATCTCGGGTTGTGAGTTAATCAAGTTAACCTAGGTTATTTCATATTTCTTTTCAATGTTTTTTTTTTATTTTTTTCAGTTTTATCCATTAACATTAAGCTATTTGATCTTGAGCTTTTTTGTGTTTAAATGCTTTTTTTTCTTCTATAAAGTTATTTTAGATTGCAAATTAGTCAAGTTAACAGGTTACAAGTCAATTTTTTTATTTAATTTTAAGTTTTTTTTCTAAATTATTTTTAAAAAGTAAAATAACTAATATCATGTCGTGGGTGAAAAATTAATAAAATTGATCTAGATTAACTTATTTTTTAAAATATCTTGATCTTATATTCTACATGCTCATTATATTATTTTAAATTTGCTAAAATTATATTAGCCCAAACATTTGTTTTGGTTAAAAAAATATTAAACTTCAAAACCAAGTTCCTTGAATAAAAGTTTCTTTCATTTTTTAGAGTGATTAGTAATGTCTTCAAGCTTATTTAACAGTGTAATTATGATTGTTTTTAAAATAATTTTTTATATTAAAATGCATATTAATATTTTTTTAAAAAAATTATTTTTTACATCAAAACGATTAAAAATATATAAAATATATTAAATTTTAATAATTTTTAATTTTATAAAAATATAATTTACATCGCATTCTAAAACAATACCTTTATCAACTATAATTGTCAGAAGGATTTGTCATAGACGGGTATGGAGCTCCACCCCCACGATTTCTCTACCCGTAAACGACTGCTCGATCTCCAACTCCATCTCCGTTAACGTCCCACAAACTTCCTTTCATTGGTTATCCTAATAACTCTATCAACGTGGGTGATTCTTTTATATAATGTAACTTAGTTAATTGATTTGTTTTGGAATAATTTGTTAGATGGCTGTTGGGTTTCTTGTAGATCAAGATTGAGTGTAGGAAAGTGGGTTTGTGTTTGTTTTCGAGTCAAACTTCGGTTGATGGGGGAACGAGTGCTGGAATTGTTGATGTGGCTTTGGCTCAAACTGGTGAAGGTATTGCTGAATGTGAACTTCTCAAGTGGTTTGTGAAAGAGGTAAGTGAATGAATAAAATGATCTCTGACAGTTTTGAGAAATGTTTGTCTTGCTACTGTTTTCAAATCATAATGTTGGCGTTAATTTAGCAGGGTTTAAAAATGTTTTTTTAAAAGATGGTACTGTGATTGTTGTTGTTGTAGGGGGATCAAGTTGAAGAATTTCAACCACTGGGTGAAGTGCAGAGTGAAGAAATCAAGTTGACATTTTGAATTTTTTGTGTAGATTAATAATAATTCAATTTTTTGAATTTCATATGTATGCACTTAGCGACATGGTTTTCCCTGTGCGGGAAATGGTGTGGGATACAAAAGATGAAATTACGAAGTGGGAGACATTAATTTGGGGAATCAGTTGGAATTCAGTTTGAAACTATGTCAAACAAATATTTTTTTCTTTGACTTATGAAGCAAATGGTTATTTTGTTAGCCATTCTAGGTAACCCTAGTACCTGCCTGTGTGAACCTAAAATGGGCCACAATGGCAGAGCTGGCTCCATTTCTCAAGGGGGCCCAAAAGATAGGGAGACTGTGCTCTGCACAATTAGGGGGCGTTTGTAACGTGAATTTAGTCACGAGATTAGTTTTTCATGCATGTGTATTGATATTTTGAATTTCTGGTAATATATGATATGTGCGAATAAGGGTAACTACATTGCAGGTTGGAGAGTCTCTTCTTAAAAATGGTTGTTCAAGGAGCTCAAGTTCCAACGCAGAAACAAGATGTTTCTGAAAATTTTGTTTCTCATTATTCTGAGGTGAACAAATGTAAAACTGGCGGAGTCCTGTCAACACCAGCTGTGCGACACCTTGGAAAGCAATATGATATAAATCTAAATGATATCCATTGAGCTGGTAAAGATGGGAGAGTATTAAAAGAAGACATGCTGAGACATGCTATTCTGAAAGGAATCATTAAAGATTCAATTGGCATTGAGAATGCTGATTCCAAATACCAATTTTTGAAAGGTGAAGAGGACCACTCATACGTGCCAGCTGAATTAGGATCACAACACGGTGATAAGCAGTTCCCCTAAGGTAAAATATTAGATACAAATGTGAACTGAAACATCTTTTTTCTATCATTATTTAAAAAACTGCTTTCCTTGGCATTTTTTACTCTTCACAATACTACCAAATTTTTCTGAAGAATTGTAGGATGAGGACATCGTGACAATTTCTTACACTGCAGATGAGTCAACTTTCCCTGTCATGGCAATCATAACGTCAATTAATTGTTATCCAAGGCATAAGCAGGCAACCATAACCATGTACATGTAGTTAGTTGTGTTCGATGATGGTTGGATCCCTACTGATGAAGTTTTTTAACATTGTAACTGTATAGAAAATCAGACATATCTTGTGAACTCAACAGTCTCAAATAAGTTTTACATGGGATGGAAGAACACTCGTATTGTAAATCTTGTACTGTGAGATATGATAACTATTAATTTTAAATTCCAAAATTATCCTGTACAATCTAAACCTTTTTACTGCAGAACCCCTAATCTTTTTGTGTGCATCTTTTACTCTGAAAACCAAATCTTTTACTGTGAAGTCTAAACCCTTTCCTTAAAGACAAAATCCCCCCCCCCCCAACTCATTTTTGTTGGTGTATTGATACTGGACAGTTATTTGTTCAATTCCATGTACTAGGAATTCTTAAAGAATATGTTTATTAGGCAAACAACTTTAAATTTAGAGTTAATGCAAGGTCCTTGCTTTCTTTCTTTCTTTTTTCCAGGGGATTCCAACGTGCGATGGTGAAATGTCCATGGCTGCAAAAGTTCCACATTTTCATTATGTAGAAGAGATAAATTGTGATGCATTGGTGGAGCTTAAAGAAAGTTTCCGAAACAATAACACTGAACCAGGTGTGAAGCATGCATTCCTTCCATCTTTGATGAAGTCACTTTCAGTGGCCATCAGCAAGTATCCGTGGATTAATAGCTGCTTTAATGAGGACTCAATGGAGGCTGTCCTGGAAGGTGTCTTGATTTATTCTTCTTTGCTGCTATAATGTTGCTTACTGCCTCTATTTTACGATGGGCACATGCTCAACGAGTAGTAGAAAACTACGATTTCACAGTAGGCATTTCAGTGCACGGGCACTATGATTCTTGCTTATGAAAGCATTTCTGCTCAATGTAATTTAAAATGGTAATTTTAATGTCCTATGCATGTCTTTGAGAATCTAACAAAGCTTGAATTAGATCCAATGCCAACAAAAAAGTTTATATAATAAGAGAAACATTTGTGTATTATAGATTGACAATAAGTCACCGTATTGACTGCTCTTATAAAACCAATATAAATTATTGTACTTCAACAGAAGATGTGTGTATCCACCAGAGGCTCTATATTTGGTTCTACAAGGATGTATGGGCACATGTTTATATTTCTTCTTGATGGAAGAATTGTTAGTTCTGATGTAAAATAATTATTGCTCTTTTCAGGTCTATTATTCAGTATGTTGCTTGGACATGTTGAGTATTCTTACTGCTTCCCTTAACCCTCTTTTCTAGTTTTGATTGTGGTCACAATAACAGTTGAATGTCATAGGTTCCCACAATATTGGAATTGCCATGGCTAATCCATCTGGTTTAGTTGCACCGAACATAAAGAATGTCCAGTCTCTTTCCATCTTGGAGGTTGTTTAACTGATTCCTGTCTGTTTTATTTACATAAGAAACTGTCTTCTATTCCACTCTGCTTTTTAGCTGGCAGCTTCTTTCTTGTGTTATTGAGTTTGACTTTAAACATTTTTCTTTACACACTTAATTAGTGCTTTTATCTCTCTCTCTCTCTCTCTCTCTATATATATATATATATATATGTCATGTTTTGCTCTCAAATGTGTTTACTTTCAGATCACTTCTCCTTAAATTTTGTTGTAATTTTTTTTTCCTTTTTAATGGTTTTATTGACAATGTCCACATGTAACGAATGAGCTCTCACGGTTTAGGACATAACTGGTGGAACTGTAACACTAAGCAACATTGGAGCAATTGGTGTGAAGTTTGGTGCTCCCATCCTCAGCTTTCCTGAAGTGGCCATTATTGCAATTGGCCGAATTCAGAAAGTGCTTTGTTTTGCATACGATGGAAATGCATGTCCTGCATCAGTTCTGACGGTAACAGTGTTTCAGTTACTTCATGCTCATTCTTTTTTATATGTTTAAGAGTAATCCTAAGAGCTAACACCATCTTCCAAATGACCTTGGGATGTACACCATTATATTTATATGCTCATTATTTTGGAAATAAACTACTGTAACTAGGCACATCATTCTCGAGAAAAAGTAAACCACGGTCCATTGTATAGGAAAATCTTATTATAAAATCAGCATGCAATTTCAAACAATTAAGAACTCTTGTGACAAAAATGGCTAAAATTGTACATTGCACTTACTGATTGTAAAAACTATGGCGCTTATAGCTTTCCATTGCTATTGTGGATTAATCTGCCTCTCTGGCATGCCCCTTGTAAATATAGGTGCAGATCGTAGAGTGTTGGATGGGGTGACTGTTGCAAAATTTTGCAATGAGTGGAAACAGTTAATTGAAAATCCAGATCTGCTCATGTTGCTTATGAGATGAGTTGTCTTGACTGGTTGCATTATGACATGTTTTTATCACACTCAGCACCTCTTTAGCGTACAGTTACCAAACCGGGAAAGAAAAATACAACTTGTAAGTTCTGTAAATCGTATTCAATAAGATTTAAATCATGAAAAAAATATCAATTTAATAATTAATTAATTTTTATTTAATAATAAAGTATAAAATTTAACAATCCGTTATCATTTTATAAACATTAAAAAAATTATAAATTATATAATCTAACTTAATATTTCAATTATCGGGGTTTTTCAATATAATTAATATCCATTTTTCAACAATATTCCAAGGTAAACTCTCAATTATTCCAAATTTACTATTGCTGGAGAGGCTGATCAAGGGCTAAAATGTTGTTGAATTTATTAAGCTAAATGAGATACAAACTTATAATGAGAATAATTGCTATTTGTAGAGATGATTTTTACTTAAATTATGTTAATTAGTGTCTCGGAGAAGGTTGGACATGTCATATTTATTCCTTTGAAAGTGATACCGTGATCAACTTTGGTCTATTTCTTCATTAAAATTTGAGTAAGATGTCGTTTTTTAAATTCTAAAAATTAAGGCTTTTAAAAAATATATTTTAAAAAAATTTCAATTTAGTCCTTGTTTTTTTCAAATTGAGAGTTCACGTTTTAATTTGACCATGAAACTTCTTAATTTTTGTAGTGCACTCTAAAACTTAAATTTAAATCCTTTAATTTTGTCTTTTTACTTTGATCCTAGATTTCTAGATTATGTAATTTCAACTCCTATCAATTATAAAACTTTTAATTTCTTTCAAATTGACCCTTGATATCATCAATATCACTCCAAAAACTCATATATATTTTGCACTTTGGTTATTGGTTTTAAAATTTTTCAATTTGACCCTCAACCAGGTTTTAAAAATTCAGTTTCTTTCAATTGAATCTCTGATTTCATCTTATTAAGCTTGTAAAAACTATATTTAGTTTTCTAAAATTTTAATTTTTTCAATTAAGTTCAAATTAGGCTTTCAAACTTAATTTTTCATCAATTAAGTCCTCAATAAAATTAATTTCACATATTAAAAATCAAATTAAATCATTGCACTTAGTTAATTCTTTTAATCTTGGCTTATATTAATTTTTAAACTTAATTAATTCTTTAATTAGTCCCACAACTAAATCAAATTAGCTTATTGGAATCTAATTATGTTCTCAAACTTCATTGTTATACAAATTCATCTGAGATTAACTTGAGTTAACCTTGAATTTGCACTGGCTCCCACATTTAGGTCCTTCAAATGCAATTGAGTTTTTAATATTGTTAAAGATCTAGTTTGGTCATTTCATTTCTTGTTTATGTATTTTGAATTTGAATCCCCCTTCAGCTTGTTCTTGCCAACTGAGTATATATATATATATATATATATAAACATGATAATTTTGGAAACTTAAAATTGGGTTATGACATATATTTTGATAATAAAGGAGTGTATCAACCATTTTCAATATCTTTGAACTTCAATGGACTTGACTCATTTAAGGATCATACTATCCATAGGTTGATTTTCAATGCTTGTTTCACATGTACTCAAAACATTCTTGTAAATAAAAACAAAAACAAAATTTTTTAATTATCTTTTTATATAGAAAAATAATAAAATCATGTATTCAATATCTTTCAACTTTCAAGAGACATGACCTGTTTAAGAATCTTATCGTCCATAAGTTGATTCTCTCTCTCTCTCTCTCTCTCTCTATATATATATATAAGATAATAATAAAACTATCAATACTCATTAATAAACATCTAAAACAATATGTAACAACCATGATTTTTTCTTTTTTTTTCGTAATAGATTGAAAATTTTCAGGTAACTTTTTAAATATAAGTTCCACCGAAATTTCTACAAAATTTTCAATATACTGGGAGGTTTCAAGTTATCAACAAAATCATAGTACTCTTCTAATTTTATTTTACATCCCGATTCAATTATCCTAGATCTCAACCTAACTCATTATTATCAACGCAATACATCTTATTTAATAACATCATATAATTTTATTCAAGTGAAAGATTCGACTTCAATTATAAACATGCATGGTTAAATAGGTACTTAGAGTTATAAACATAAGATTAAAGTCATACATTCAAATTTATGAATTAATATTACATTTTAATTTTTAGGAGATAAATCTCTTAATTTACAAATAATTACATGGTCAAAAGGTAACTAAATATCACTCTTGATGCGACCCTGATGGACCTGAAAAGAAAAATTAACGTGTACACATAAATATAAAAAAGTAGTAACAAATAAAATCGATGACAAATAATGATCTTCATGGAATTTCTTTTGATACATAAATCAAGCATAAACATCTTTTACAACATACATTTCCCATCTATTACTAATATCCATCTAAAATCTTATCCTATTTGTCAAGAATAATTTCATCTTGCAAATCTCAACACAACTCAATGATTTTTAAACACCATCTCCTTATAAATCATTTCTCACTTGATATCAAGATATTTTCCTTTTGGTATCGTTAGCTTATTTTATTTTTTTGGAATAACTAATCAATATTTACCCTCTCATTTTCTAGAAGGTAATTGCTGATACTAATGATTCTTATTAGTATCATTAATATCCTAATATTAGGTTAGATTAATCAATTACATTTACGTGTTGATATGAATACAAAAAATTAGTATTATTAACTATTCCTTACCCAAAATGATTAATCAAATCTTATTCATATTTGTTTTACCATTAAAGTTGGAGATGTCAAGAACCCTTGACATCATTAGCCTCCTTACCTGGAGTAGCTAATCACACCAAAAATGGTTACCGATATCAATATGATCCATTGATATCATTAAATATTCTCAACTTAGAATAGTTAATTAACTTATTCTTTTTAATTAACTAGGAGTAACCATGTCAATGTTAGTAATCTTTACTAACAACATTAGTCTCCCAATTGTTCGGGATCAACTAATCAATTAAAGAAATGTTGGCACCGATTAAACCTCATTAATACCATTAGTTATCCAAACCTAGATAGCTATACAATGTCATCTAAAATGTTGGTACCAATGAAACCTCATTGATACCTACCCAAAACGTGATAGCTAATAATATCATCTGAATCTTCCATTCATACCAATCCCCTTTTATTTTTCTTATTAACATCATATGCATTGTAACCATTGTTGTCAAGTATCATTTGCACACTATCTTAGTTATTGACACTACAGCCACTAAGTATCATTCACATAACCTTGGTCACCCTCATTATAATATCAAATATCAATTTATGCCCTCAGCCACTAATTAGTACTTAAAAGTTTATTTTTGTTAAGATTTTATATCATCATTTTGCACTTGAAGTATCAATAACTTCTTAGCTAGAGCATGTTTTATAATAACATATCTAATAATATAAAATACCTTTAATTTATGGTAAATGTTCATCTTAAAATGCATGCCTATCATATAAATTAAGAGGTTGATTGATGAGTTTTATTACTAAAATTAAAAAGAAAAAAAAAGGTTAAGCTTAGAAAAAAAATATTTGTTTAGTCCAAGTTAAAATATTATTCAGTCATTGGATCATAATTGAAGCTGTAAAACTTGAATTTAAGTATGCTTTATATGGATGGAAAGCTAATAAATAGGCCTAAAATTTTTATGGAAGTCTAGGATTCAAAAAGGCTATTTTCAAGTTCAAATTATAGTAACAATAGAGAAATTTAAATCTGTTCTGTAACCCAGACATTATTTAGTTTTCAATTCATATCTTGAGTTCTAGAAATTTAAATAATCTTTTTTTTTTTTAAAAAAAAGTTGAGATAATTTTCTAGAACTTTCATCTGAACAATTTGTTCAAATTCTAATGCTACCAATGATATTTTGTTCAGCCAAAGAGTTAAGAATTATCAGAAAGTCAAGAGTTGGCCACCCATCCAACAATTAGTCTACAAATCAATAGTTCCTAATTTTAGCCCATAAAAAAAGGCATTTGTCATGCATTTAGGCATCTTAGATTTCAGATCAAGATCATACTCTTTATTTCTTTCTTTATATTTTTATAATATTTAAATTTTATTTCATGTTATATTTTTATTAATCTCTTGTTTATGCCTTTCATTTCCTTTACTATACTTATACAATCATGTTCTCCTGTTGTTTATTTATGTTTTTCTTTTTCATTACATTTAACTAAGTTTATTATGTCAAGGTGAAAAGGTTTCACTAATAGTGTAATGATAAATATAATATAAACTCAATATGGATTTTAATGCTTAAATCTTCAACAACTTGCTATTAATATGTCTTATCTTTTTATCTTACTAATTCTTAATACTTTACTTGTTAAATCGTTAATCTAGATTTATATTGTATAACACTTGACACAACAAATATTTGGCCCTTTTATAGTGCAATCATATGGTATAACATATACTTGTGCTATGAAAAAAACTTGATTTATTGTTAACATAAGTTATAATCATGAATACCTGATAATATTTACAAGTATTAGCATTATTCAAATAAGATATAATGTAGTCATATTAGAAATTTATAATCCGATTGGAACATCCTTTATATGTGGTTTTCAATTAAGTAATAAAAAAAGTTTATACTATACTTGTTTGAAATATCATCAGTGGATCCTCTAACCTTGACATTTATTTTTTATCATTGCTTAATTCTCACATTAATCTTACAATCTCGAAGTTCTCTTTAACTTCTTGTTGTTGTTGTTGTTGTTGTTGTTTATAATTTATATAGTTAACCTCCATGTGGTTTGACTCCGGTTTTGCCGAGTTATTTATTACTTCAACACTCCTGCACTTGAGAGAAGACATTACTCTTTTGGTCATGTTAGCTACCCTCATTATGGTACTAAGTATCATTGTAATGTATCCTTAGCCACCAACACTATGGTGACTAATTATTTATCATTTCTCCTTCAATCTCCAAGTCATTGTGTATACCTAATCTATATTAAGGTATGTAAGATTATTATGTTTATTCTAAAATTATCATGGCTAATTCGATACCTATCAATGTGAGGTAATTGTATCCATCTTAATAATAAGATAATTAATTTGATACATAATAATGTATGCAAGGTACTCATATTCATTCAAACATTATCCTAACTAGTAAAGGTATATCATTGTGCGCAAGATACTCTTATTCATTCCAATAATATCATCACAAATTTGTTACATATCAATTTATATAAGGTACTCACATTCATTCCAATATTATCAAAGCAAAAAAAACAATAAATTCTAAAATTTATCAATAAATTTACACAAATTAAAAAGACAAGGTACGATGCACTTATCAAGAATATGTATACATGCTGCCACTCTATGCAATTGTCCAATCCCTATAGCTTCCCCTATACCACCAAGGATTTAATTTTTATCAACAATTTAACCAACATTACAACTTCATTTAATTATCATTCAACTATTATTCTCCAACTAATCACAAAGAATTTTCATGTTCATTTGTATTCTTATAATTTTGTTATTAAAACCATCACTCAACAACAATTCCAAGTAAAGATTAAAAATTATCTAATTTTAATCAATTTAGCTTAACCAACTCAAAACACCATTTAGTGTTTTAATCATAACTAAAACTGTAAAACTTAGTTTTAGGCATGATTTGCCTCCATGAGAGGCTACAACATAAAAATACAAATTTTATGAAGAAATCAACTTTAAATTATTTTATTTTAAGGCTTACAATCAACAATTACAATGACCTCTCTTTTATGGCTAAAATTTTGGACAATGAGGATTTTCATCCCTTTGAAATTCTTTTTAACTTCCAACTTCTTTTTATGCATAAATAACATTATCCAAGGTCATTTGGCATCATTAAATCATAAATTTAAATCAATCCTAAAAAAAAACATTCAAACAATTTCTTTACCTCTACAATGTAGTAAGATTCAGCCAAAATATAGAAACTCATTCCTTTAGAATTTCTCCCTTTTTTTTACACACACTACATATGTTATTATCCTTATTTATCATTATTAATACAATAAAACAATCGAACCATTCATTTTCTTTCACTTTCTCTTCATGCAATTAAATATATGCAACAAAACTTAACAATTAATATTCTTATATCATTATCACAACAATAATTTCACCTTATTAGTTGGAATTTATGATAATCTTCATTAACTAATCAATATGCCAAAAAAAATACTTATGGCTAGCCTTAAATATGTTTTATTCACTTGAAAATTTTCAAAGTTTCATGAAAAAAGACATAGAAAATCAAGGTTGTTATAGCTGGTACTAAAGCATGGTTATGATTTAATAGACTTTATAAGCATGAAAAGTATAATGAATTGCATATTTTGAGATAGAATGGACTAGACATGGAATATAAACACACATACACTCACACTTGGTAACCACAAGTGTGGTAATTAAGGAAAGTGATACTGGATTGTCAAAAAATCGATAGCTAAGAAAATAAGCTATTACCTCATGATTGTGGGATTGGTAGCAAATAATAAATATGAAACCATTGTTTGATAATACATTAAATGATAGTAAAGGTTCATGAACAAAATAAATTTGAGATATTAATAAAAAAATAATGTAACAACAGTGTTTGCTATTTTGATGAAATTTCAATAAATGAGATGAAACCATATATGAATTAATATTAGAGTGAATATATGATTGTTTAGGCATAATCAAGTGTTGATGTAAATGCAATTGATTCAAAATTATGACATAGCTTAGAATAAAAGTGGAATTGTTTTGTAATTAATGCCTTAATCAATAATTATGTCAAGTTGGTAGTGGGACCCTGTATATTATACCTTTACCACAACTGACAATGTTTTATCTTAATATGCAAAGAAATACTAGCTTGATAAATAACTTTATGAGAATCTACCCTAAAATCATGAATGAATTAAGGATCATAAGCGTGGTTAAAGGTAAAACACTAAGTATTCGTCATCCAAAAAATAAAAAAAAATAAATAAATAATTTGACAAATTATATATAAGATTAGGCAAGGAGGTCACGAGGGTGCAATGTACATACATGTAATTGTAGGAATACATAGTTAATAAGAAAACTAGAAAAAAGATGAATTTAGGGAATGAAGGGGGCTAATACGTATTGATAATGAGATAGAACATAATCTATTTGACAAAAATATCACTGTAAATTTCCTCAAAAACAAAAGGAAATGCACCTAAGAGCAATTTTAGTCACCGACCAATTTCTCTCTCTTACACCATTGGATCATATCTAATTTTGATATGGGGTGCATTTAGATGTTGCCTTCATAGTAATAGTAATAGGAAGGAACATTGCTAAATGAACATTATGGAACATGTTGATTAAAATAAAAGGCTAACTTTTTATTTTTCAAATTTCTTTTATTTCAATTTCTTCATGATTCCATCCTATACAATATCCACACAACCAACAAGTTAGTCTTTTGACATAAAAAATCATTCTTATTGCTATATAAACATATTCATATCCACACAACCAAGATGTTTCTTTCTATTCACACCATAATCATTTTTCCCTTCATATAAAAAATACACAATTAATCTACAACAATATTTAATAACAAGAATATATTTTACCATTACATCTTCTATAAACCCTAACACCCATATAATTTTAATTTCATCAAAACATGTAATTAATCAAGTTTCTTAATTTTTTTTCAAAACTATCAATACATTTAAAAAACAATAGGTGACACAACCAAAAAATTTATATCTTCTTCCAAGTGTAGGAGTGTCGAAATAATAAATATTCCAGCAAGACTAGAGTCGAATTATAGGGAGGTTAATTGTATAAATTATAGATAACAATAATATAACAACAACAATATTAGCAGCAGTAGTAGTACTACTAGTAGAAGAAATTGATGAGAACAACAACAATAGTAGTAACAATAACAGTAGTAATAGTAATGAAGAAGAAGAAGAAAAAGAAAAAGAAGAAGTTGATGCGAACTTTGAGATGGAAGATTAATGTAAGGATTAAATAATGATAACAACAAATGTCAAGGTTAGAAGAAGGTGGTCAACTCTTGACTTGATGACAATCATTATCTTCTTTTATATGTCTAAAATGTCATTGATAATGTCAGAATTAGAACCACATGATATGAAAGTTATAGGAAATTGTCTCAACTTTCCAAGAAAAAAAATTAAGGTCATTTGAACTCTTGGAACTCCAGATATGGGTCAAACACTGAATAGTGTTTGGACTGCAGGATAGATTCAGACTTATTTATTGTTACTATAATTTGAACTTGAAAATGGTCTTATTAAAACCAGACCTCCACATGAAAGTTGTAGATCTATATCTTACCTTTCCATCCATATAAAGTAGACTTAAATTCAAGATCTAAAACTCTAGATATAACCTAATTACCAAACAGTGTTCTGATTTGAATTGCACTAACATCTCTTTTCATCTCTTTGTCCTTTCAATTTCAGTTCTTAAACTCATTAATCAATCTTTTCATTTATGTGATAGGCTTGTATTTAAAATAAATATTTATCATAAATTAAAGGCATTTTATATTATTAGAGATGTTATTATAAAACATGTTTTAATTAAGGAATTATTGATACTTGAAGTACAAAATGATAATATAAAACCTTAATAAAAATACACTTTTAAATATTAATCAATAAGTCATCTATTTTAGAGTTTATTTCCAAACCCAACAGTTAGAATATAGAGCTTAGAGTCTTGCATAATATATCTCATAAATAGAATGATCCTACGGTTAAATATCACTAGATTTGAATAAACCTAAGCTAACATAAAATTTAATGAGCTACTATTTAACATGAACAATACCTTGCTGGAGCATGTGTCTCCAATCTCCACCGTCGATAATGAATACAACATCTAGATGCATCATATATCTAAAAATAGACATGATCCAATGATGTAATAGAGATAAATTGGCTAGCGACGAAAACTAGCATATAGGTGTATTTTCTTTTGTTTCCCAAGAAATTCCAATGATGATTTTTGTCAAATGAATTGTTTACTTTCAAATCCCTCTAGTCAGTTAGTAAAGAAGTGTGAGAACAACAAAATATCCAAAACGCAGTACAATCCAATAGTGGATTCCATATATATGGACACTAGAGCATTGTTACCTTCTTTAGATTGGCTCCTCCAAATTTTGCACTTCTCTCTCTAGCCAAATTTTCTCTATTGTCTCTCTATTTTTTTTTTGCTGGAATGGTTAGCCTCCTTGATGTTTTAAAGGCATATTTTTCATTAATTACAATTTATCCCTTATTTATACTATTATGTAATTTATTTTATTTTTCACGTCAACTATCCAATTTCTTTTTGCTTAAATCATTAGTCCTTACCAAACTCCGATTGAGATGATATCTTTAAACAAGGTAGGAAAACATATTAACAAACATAATTCAAAATTGCATCTCGATTGACTATTGGATTGAGAGTTCTGCTTTCTAATGTAAAATTGGTCAGTTCATGAGTTTTCATGAACAATTTAATTTTTCTTGTTCAATCTTCACATTAAATCATATTAATTATCCTTCTAAACCTTTAATGTCATTTTATTATTTTGAAATTATTCATTTTAAAATTTTCACCTTTATTTATTTATCAGGCTTATTACCGTTTCAAAGTAATGCCACTGATTTTTAGTCGGTGCTTGCACTTCAATTCTATTCTTTTCATTACATTATCCTTTATTATAATTTATTCTTTATCATCTCACTTATTTTTTAGAAATATTTTATCATTTTTCTTATTATTTTATCCAACAAAACATGTTATTAGTTTCACTGTCCTTATAAATTCTAAACCAAAATTTATTTTATGGAGGTCATCCCCTTTATTATATGTCATATTTATCTATTATTTTTTATTTTGATTTTTATCACTCATGGAGATCATATCATTATCAGTCTTACATTTACATGAAAATTTATATATTTAAATTATAAATTTTCAAGTTTTATGCAATCACATGAAGAAAAATTCAAAAAACATTATCTAAAAATAAGCATAATATCTATTTAGTAAAATATAAATTAATGAAAAATACCATCTGGATACAAATTTTACAAGGAGCTAACATGTACATCCACCTATAAAAATTCTACACCAAGATGAAAATATTACACCTCAAATAAATATATTGCAACCTGCCCTCCCACCCTCATGATGGGTTATTTATTCTATCCTTGTCACATTTTATAAAGTAAATCCTCCAATATTATGGAACTAACATTTCAAATATTCATTATAATACGAGCATAAATTAATAAAATGTTACAAACAAATGAAAATAAAACAAGAATATTTTAGGAGAGTCATTGAAGGAGGCGAGAAGCTATTGGAAATAAACTGTCAAAGGGGCGCTGCGTAGGTCCATGCAGTATCATGCTGATGAGGATTGGGGATCGGGGCTCATTGGATCAGCTGCACCTTCATCCCCCCTTCTTCCTTCCTGCGGTAGCAGTTAAGTCCAATGTTGCTTGAGGAGAGAGATCGTTGTAGAGAAAGGTTTGGTCTGCTTTCTTTGTTATTTTTCTTTTTCTCTTTTTTTTTTTCAGTAAAGAGGGAGATAGCTTTATTATTTATTTATTTATTTCTTAACTTTATTTATTTATTCTTCTCTCCTCTTCTAGTTTTTTTTTTTTTTGCGGTCTCTTTTCTGGTCCATTTCTAGTTTTTATATATATATATATATAGTATCTTTTTTGTTGTGCTATAGACCCCAATTTATGTGTTGAACACCCAAGAAAATAAAATCCAACAATTAATTAGAAAATATTTTTTTATTTGTGAATGAGATCCAAGAGATTCTAAGGTCAAGTATCAATTTTTCCTTTCTTAAAATGTGCAAGATCCCTTCCTTTTTCTCTTAAATTCAATGAGATATATGCATGATTGGAGATTCTCTAAACATCTTTATTATGAATTTCCATATAGTTCAAGTGACTATAATCCTTTTAATTTTATTTGAATTTCTTCAATATGAAAGAAGATCCCTTTTTATCTTTTAATGTATTTTGAATTTAAATATAAGGATTATGAGTATAAAATTCATCAAGGAAGGATTTAATATCGACTCTTTAGCCCTGAAAGATGCTGTAAAAATTACCAACAAAATCGAAAGAAAAGAAGATGCAGGCAATTTAAATATGATAAAGGGTGTTTTTGTAAATTGGTTAATGCTAATGGTGCGTTAGAAAAAGACCAAGGAGACAGGAGATGTCAGAGCCGTGCTTTAATTTCATGTTTGAATACCAAAACTCTCAACGCAAGAACTTCAATGTTGGACATATTATAATCTTAGATATTTAAGGTTTGGTTCTTTTCATATTTTTAAATAAACACGACCTGCTAGGTTTCATATCTTATAATTAGATTTTACTATTAAGTTCTTTTTATATAAATTATAGTTATTCAATTTAAATTTAATGATTTTCACATGTAACTAGTTTATAAGTTCATGATATGTTGCATATCAATTTTTTCAAAATATAACAAAAAATATTTAGCTTATAAAAAACTAGTTGAATTTTTTTATTTTATAAAAATAAATATGATAGATCAATCTTAAAACTTTTTTATTCAACTTATTACGCAACTCAATTTTAAAATTAAATAAAACGAGATTTACTTTAATATGACTTTGTCAGCTTAACCAATCCAAAAACATCCTAGTCAAACATTAAAAAATTTAAGATTAAATTAAAAAAAATAAAATCTTTGGACTTAATTTCTTATCTAATTGAAATTTAAAATTAAATAATATAAGAGTTATTTAAATATGATCTAGTCAAAGTTGACCGGTTTAAAAACAGCCTAATTGACAATTAAAAAAAGATAATGATGAAATAAAAAAGAAGATAATGAAAATGAATTAAAAAAAAATCTATAGAATTAACTTTTTATTTAGTATAAGTTTAAAATTAAATTACGTAAGAGTTGCTCTGACGTTATTTAATCGGTCGATCCAAATGCAAACCAAAAAAATATATAAAAAAAAATTAAGAATAAAATATAAAAAAATAAAATAAAATTAAAAAGGATGATAAACTGAAAAAATAAGGGGTTAATTGAAGGGAAAAAATCAACATTAAAGCTCAATAATGTTTTACATAGAAGTAATAATAACAAAACAATCATGCCTGTAAATAAATGTAAGATCATTACAACCAAATATTTAGTATTTTATGAAAGTACAAAATGATAAAATATACCCCCCTTGAGAAAGAGAAATTAAAGAAAAGAAAAGAAACAGGAACATCATGACGCCTCAGTATCCCACGAATAGAAGCACATGGGGGATTTATGCCGCCGGTTCTTGTTCCGGACCTTTGTGACAGCTTCATGTTCTTTGCGATCTGATCCTTCACAAATCACAAACCCTTTTCTGTCAATTTGGATCTCCAACCTCCACTTGCCTTTGTATATTGATACAATAAAATAAAAAAAGGGATGAAATGGTGATTTTGTTTTTAAATATCGCTGCTGGGATTTAATACTATTTTCTTCACAAAATTTAGGTCCCCACAGGCATGCTGCAGAGACTACTCCAGCAGAATCTTGCAGCCACGGCAAGCAATCGCCTCCTTCCCAGAGGATGATGCGTGTTCGCCTGCACCGTTTGTTCTACTGGGCAAGCAAGATCTCTTCGCTCAATTCAAGAACCTAATGCGAGTAGAGCATGTCAGTTTTAAAAACCACAACCAAGAATCGTTTGTTTTTTTATATTCCTCCCCCAGCAGATCGATGCACGTTCACGAGCCAAGATCCATCACTGAAGTCTTTTTTTTTTTTTTTTCCTTATATATAATACACACACACACATAAAATTGACAAGATGACCCAATAGAGCATATAAAATTTTAATATGTACAGCTTCGAGGCCGTTTGACATGAAGTTTTTGCTGTGTTTTAAAAAATATATTTGATTTTTTTAGTTTTTTCAATGATATAAATATATTTAGTTGAAGAGAGATAAAAAAAGAAATAAATTAGATTTTATGATAGTTTTGAAATAAATTTATATATTTTTAAAATAAAAAAATACAAGGAAATAAATTATTTTTCTCCAATTAATAATCAAACATATCCTATTATTTAATTTTATGGATTCAAAGTTTAGTATCAATACAAACAAAATGTATTAAATTCTATGCAAATATAAAAAATCATAAAATAAATCGGCTAAGAAAAAAAAAATCGATCCATGAATTGACATGGAATAAAAGAAAGTTAACATGCTATGTATAAATAAATAAAACACTATTGTTTATCATGGTGATATGTATTTATTTATAAATACATTAAAATAAAATTATTTTTTTATTTTTAAAAATGTATTTGTAATGCCATATATCAAAACAATAAAAAAAAATCTCAAATACTTTTAAAAGATCACCGGAAAACAAACTCCGCCACAGTAGTTCGTTCACTCAGGAAAATCAAAGCATCAAGAAATGGAGACGGCAGGGGGAGAAAATACACGTCCACTGGGGAATCGATATCTTAGTCAAACAACAGGGTTTCATCAGCAGCAGAAATTTATAAAAAAAAAAAAAAAAGGGCGAGCAAGAAAGCACCCCAAAGACAGGACCCCTCCAGAAAGGTTCAATCAAACACCTTTGCAGTTTGCACTCTAGCTGAAAAAAGGGGCAAACCCAGAAAGATGGCGACAAACATTAACAAAGAAACTGAGAGAGCACCCCACAGAAGTCATGCCATTACCAAACCAACAAGTAATTAGTCACTAAACAGACCCACTAATCTAAAACTCAAGTGACCAAATATATTGGCATTGCAGAAGTAGAAATACTCCGTTGCTGCTGCTGCCGCTGCTCCATGGTAAGCTCCCTCAGACTCAAATAAGGTATCTCCATATCACCCTTTCTTGCCGGAGTCAAGGATCCAGCTAGAGGCCCTGATGATGGTCTGCTAGTGGACCTGTAAGGAGTGCTTGATCCACCTAAACTATCAGTTAAATAAACAGGCCCCGAGATGGAAGCTCCGAAAGCTCTAGCCCTTGCTATATGAACATCTCCGTGACCAAGATAATCATCCTTGTGATTACTGTGGATCCACTTCCACTTAAAGAATAGCAAAGCTTTTCTCCACCATTTCTTCTTCTTGTTGTTGGGTTTGTGGATCGTTCTATTAGCAGACTCCTCTTTTGAAATGGGTTTCTGGAGCTTGAAGTGTAAGGAATCAACGGAAGACCTTGTTGTCGTCGTCTCTCTCTTGTGGTTTCTTGCTTCCTCCAGGAACTGATTTTCATGGAAATCGAGACAAACGGGGCCAGTTGGAAAAATCAAACAAATAAATGGACACATAAGAGTAAATGAAGAGTATCATATAAAGGACTGATGAAGTAAACAAACCTGAAAGTAATCAATCTGCGGGTCAAAGCCATAGTCGCTGAAGTGTTGAGGTTCGGGAATGGGAAAAATTGGGGACTTGTTAGACATTTTCGCTTTGTGGTAGCTCCAAAGTGAAGGGCCTTTAATTGAAGATTTGCTTTATGGTGGAGGAGGGGCCAATTAATGGCATCAGCAGCAAGACTCTGGTCGTGACTTGTGCGGGAGGGAAAACAAGAGGAAAGAGATGGTTCTTTTGGGCTTTGGGGCTCAGGGGAGGGTAGTGACCGTTGAGGAAAAGCAAGCCCTAGTAAATGCACCCTCTGATCAGTTAAAGATATAGATTTTTAAAATATGTTTTATTTAAAATATATTAAAATAATATTTTTTTAATTCTTAAAAAGTTATTTTTTAAATTATTATATCAAAATTATCGAAAAATATTAAAAAAATATTAATTTAAAATAAAATAAAAACTCACAAATTATATACTTCCAATGGTACGGTCTCTTAAATAATTAACACAATTTATTGTTATCTCAGTCACGCTCTTGTGTGACAGAAAGAAAGGGTTGAGGGGAACTTGCCTGAAGCGAGCAAGTCTAGGCAGGGGGAAACTCCATTTTCATTTACCATCAAGTTGGCGTCATTTTGAGGGCTCATCGGTTCCAAACAGGATAAATCCGGAAATTAACGTTTAAAATTAAAATAATCTGTGAATTAATATAAGAACAAACTTTTTTAGCAAACTAATACATTTTTATCTTTATCACGTTTTAAGAATACAATATTTATTATTAAGTATTATTATTTCTAAGAGCATTATTTACTAAAATTATTGAGAAATTCTTAATAATTTAATGAATTTTTTCTTTTATACTTATACTTTACAAGTTAATATATATATATATATATATTCAACTTGTACTTTAAAAGATAGATAAAATCATCTAGACATTAGTCGTTTTTTATTTTTTAATAATATAATCTAGATTTAAATAACGGATAATCCTGAATACCCAAGCATGAATTTATCGTAATTAAATAAATAATAATAATAATTAATTAATATCACATTTATAAATAGCTATTTCATCAAAATTTTCAGTAAAATCTTCTCGACCTTATAAACAACGACGAGTCCACAGGGGTTTTTTATACACCTCGAGACCCTCAAAACAAAATGTACGAGCATTGTGATATTACGTTTATAAATAATACTAATATAAAATATCATAAAATATTCGAATTATTATGATAGTGTGCGGGTGCGCCACGTCATTAAATGCTTTAGGATTACGTTAATATCTTAAAAATATAATTACAAATAACCTTCTAATCGTGTTTTCAGTTGTTGCTTTACTTTACAGAATTGCATTTTACCCTCTTCTTCCCATCAGAAATTCAACAAATCTTGCACTGAACCTCGGCCTCGAGGGTATGTTGGTAATTGGGCTCTGTGATTAAGATTAACTAATGCCATTTTTTATGCGTGTAATCAACTGACAATTTGACCACCTGCGGCTCTATAAACCAGGATCTGGCTAGGGTTTATATATATATATATATATATATATATATATATAGAGAGAGAGAGAGAGCACTGTTTATTTATGTTCTTGATAGGCGACAAAACGTGATAACCAAATGCATGTTCCTGCTACGACCAGCATATAAAATGCCACGTCGTAATAGGTAAAGAAAAAATAAGAAAATGCAGTCAGAAACCAATTAAACAAATTATCTAGAAAAGCAAATCCTTCACCACGGTTTCTTTATTAAGAGTATGTTTTTCTATTAAGAATGTATTTGATTGCGTGTTATTAATTATTTTTTAAATAATTTTTTATACTAAAATATATATCAATGATATTTTTTATTTTTTAAAAATTATTTTTAATATTAATACATTAATACAATACAAAACATATAAACTATATTAAATTTTAATAAAAAAATTTAAATTTTTTGAGAATACAGTTTGAACCACATTCCCAAACCGTTTCTAAATAATATTAACTAAATAACTTGCCTGCACTAATTTTTTTTCAAGCATGCAAAAACCATGTTTAATTGCATTTAAAAAAAATTGAAAAAAATAGTAATAGAATGAAAAAAAATAAAAATATCAAGACACTCAAGTTGTAAAATTAAGAAAAAAAAATTTATGGATCTAACAATAAAATTCAAAATAAATTAAACTTTCACAAAAAAAAAATCAAAATATTAAGGGGTCAAACCTCAAGTATCATCAAATATTGAATTTATGGGAAAGATTGAAAATTCCTAAGGTTGCTATTTCATTAAAAAAAAACCCAAAAACAAATAAAAATCAAGAGAGTAAGAACTTAATTGAAAAAAAATAAAATTAAAATACAATGTAAAGTTATGCTCAACTCAACGGGTTGACTCATGACTTAAAGAACTTAGGGCTTAAGCTGAGTCAATTTTGAAAAGAAATTTGAACAAAGAGCAAAGATATTTAATGCTTATATTTAATTTAAAAATAAAAATCCTCATAAAACATAAATGAGGCAAAAGAAAAAAGTTAGAGAGGCACCTTTTTTTCCCCAAAATGAATGGAAAATTCCATAGCAAGTGAGGAAAAAACTAAGAAAACATTTGAGGGTGAAACTAAAAAAAAATAAGTTTAAAAAAAAATTCAGGTGAACCTTCTAAATTTAAGTAAATCCCTCAAAACCACAAATCATTAAATTTCACACCTAGCCTTAATTAAGAAACTTAATATAAAAATATTTAATATTGAAGGGTGAGATAAATTAATATAATTAAAAACTATTTTCAAAAGAGTAAGCTCTAGTAAAGACAAAAAATATTAGATGATGAAACAAAAAAATAGATAATAAAAAAATCAAGTAAACTCAAACGAACCTCTTAACCCTAGATTAATATCTCAAACTTGTAATTTGTTAAACTCTAGACCCGTGCTCATTTAAAAAGGTCAACATCCAACAAATTTAATGTTGAAGAATAAAATATAAAATAAAATCAAACTAAGAAGTTTAAAAAATCAACATGGAAAAAACTCTAAGGAGAATAAAATTGAAAAACAAACTAATTTTATAAACCATTTAAATACAATAAATAGAAATTAAAAGAATAGAGACCAAATTAACATATGAAAATATCCATGGGGGATAAAATTGAAAAAAAAATATAATTTTATAAATTATTTTAAATAACAAAAATATTAATCAAAAAACCATGGAAGAAATCTGGAAAAAAAAAACTAAAAGGTTGCATTGAATTTTATAAGGATCGAATTTCAAAGATAAAAAGATTCATTGGAGATGAAATTGATTTTTTTTTTATGAATTATTTTAAATAAAAAGATATGAATCAAAGACTAGGGACTAAATTTGAAGATAAAACTAATTAAAGGGTTGTATTGAATTTCTTTATGGACAACATGATTTCCTAAGATGAGACAAAAAAAAAATGGTTATTGACGACGAATTAGAGGCGAAGAAGAAATAGAAGTCAATTGGTCAGGTAGGCACTACTAAAAGGATTTCATCGCTACCTTTAAAGTTACTATTTGACCACATATCTTGGTTGCATGCATTGCCATAAATTTTCTAAAGCCCCACATGCCTCCAATTTAATAATTTAAATAATATTATATAACCAATAAATATTATAAAAATATAAAGAAAGAGAACAAAAATATGATCTTGATTTAGAAACTAAGATGTCTAAATGCATGGCAGTTGCCTCCTTTTATAGGTCAAAATTAGAAACTATTGATTTTTTTACTAATTGTTGAGTGGGTAGCCACATCTTAACTTGGCGACATCTTTATCTTCTTATCTAAACAAAACATTATTGCTGACATCAGAATTTGAACAAACTTATAAAAGTTCTAGAAAATTATCTCAGCTTTTTCATAAAAAAAAATAAAATTAAGGTCATTTGAACTTTTAGAACTCAAGATATAGGTTGAACACTGAATAGTGTCTAAACTATAGGACATATTCAAACTTCTTCATTGTCGTTAAGATTTGGACTTTCAAACAGTAGAATTTAGTCTTGCATTCCCAAGAATGTTTTAGGCCTCTGTCTTAGTTTTTCATCCATATATAGTAGACTCGAATTCAAAACCTACAGCTCTAGATATAATGACTTAATAGTGTTCCAGTTTGGACTGAATCAACATTTTTTTTCTAAGCTTCACCCTCTCTTTGTCTTCTCAATTTCAGTAGTTGAACTCATCAATCAATCATTTGATTTATGTGATAAACCAGCATTTAAAATGAGTATTTACTATAAATTAAAAATATCTTATGGTATCAGACTTGTTATTATAAAACATACTTCAGTTAAAGAATTATTGATACTTCAAGTGCACAATAATGATATAAAACCTTGATAAAAATATATTTTTAAGTAGTAATCAATAAAAAAAGGCTTAGATGTCATAATATTGTTCTAATCCACAGTACTATGAGTCTAAGGCCATAGTAAGAGACTGATACCTTTTAGGTTTTTTATTGTGTAATTATTAGTGAAATTGTGATTTCTATAAAGACTGAATCAAAGCCTCACATGAAATGGCATGTCAATGGAAGGTCAAAATCATTTAACAAGTTGCTCACGACTTATTCCATACAACCAGTTTGTTTTTGTGTTTCAAAAATATTTTTTATTATATTCTTTGCTTTAAATTAATTATCTTTGGTGTTTTTATATTATTTTAACATGCGGATGTCAAAATTAAATTTAAAAAAATAAAAAAATTATTATTTTGATATATTTTTAAATAAAAATCACTTTGAAAAGGAACCACTATTATAATACCAAATAGGCTCTAAGTGTATGGTAAAGAAAATCGAGTATTTACATTAACCTTAATTTACCATAACTGACTTTTTTTTTAAACTATTTAGTTTACATTGTAACACGACTAAAAGATTAATGTCTTCTCTCAAGTGTAGAAATATCAAAGTAATAAATAACCCGGCAAGACCGAGGTTAAACCACAGGGAGGTTAATTGTACAAATTATAAACAACAATTATAAACAACAACAACAATACTAATAGAAATAATAATAGTAGTAGTAGTAGTAGTAGTAATAGTAATAATAAAAAAAAGAGATGGAGAAGAAGAAAAAGAAGATGAGAACTTTGAGATGGAATATTAAAGTAAGGATTAAATAATGATAATAACAAATATCAAAATTAGAGGTTCTATTAATGGTATGTCAAACAAGTATAATATAAACTCTTATTATTTTATTAGAAACTATACACAAAGGAGGTTCCAATCGAATTATAGATTGTTAACATGATTACATTAATCATCTTATTCAATTAATGCTAATAATTGTAAATTTCGTCAAGTATTCATGATTATAACTTATGTTAACAACAAATCAAGTTCCTTTCATCGCTCAGGTGTCGGTTATACCATACAATATAGGCTATGAAAGTGCCAAGTATTTGTTGTACCAAGTGTTATACAACATAAATTAAGGTTAGTCATTTAACAAGTAAAGTATTAAAGAGTAAACAAGATAACAAATATAAAACATGTTAGTATCAAACATTAAAGCCCATATTAAGTTTACACTATACTTATTCTGACACCATTAGTGTACCTTTTCACCTTGACATAATAAATTGAGCTAGACATAATGAAATAAAGAAAAATAGATAAACAAAATAAGAACATAAATAAGATAAAAGTTAACAAAGTAAAGGAAAGGAAAGGAAGGGCATAAACTTGATATTAATGAAAGCAAAGCACATATATTATAAAAAATACAAAGAGAGAAAGCAAGAGCATGATCTTGATCTGGAAACCAAGATGCCTTAATGCATGGTGATTGATACTTAAAAGTGTATTTTTATCAAGGTTTTATATCATCATTTTGCATTTGAAGTATTAATAATTTCTTAATTAAAGCATGTTTTATAATAATATATCTAATAATATAAGATACCTTTAATTTGTGGTAAATGTTCATTTTAAATGTAGGCCTATCACATAAATGAAAGGATTGATTGATGAAGAGATGGCCAAACTTAGAAAAGAGATATCAGTGCAATCCAAACCGGAACATTGTTCGGTAATTGGGTCATATCTGGAGCTAGAGATCTGAGATTTAGGTCTACTTTATATGGATGGAAAGGTATGACATAGGCCTACAACTTTCATAGGAGTCCAAGTCTAAAAAGGTCATTTTCAAGTCCAAATTGTTGCAACAATAAAGAAGCCCGAATCTGTCCTCCAGCCCGAATATTGTTCAGTATTTTAGCCATATCTGGAGTTCTAGAAGTTAAAATGAGCTGAATGTTTTACACAAGAAAGCAAAGAGGATTTCTTACACCTTTCATGTTTCAAGTGGCTCCAATTTTGACATTATTAATGATGTTTTGGGCAGACAAGAGAAGATAAGGATTGTCATCGAGTCAAGAGTTGGTCACCCACTTATTAATTAGTCATCAAATCAATAATTTTCAATTTTGGCCTATAAAAAGAGACATTTGTCATGCATTTAGGCATCTTGGTGTCTAGATCAAGATCATGCCCTTGTTTTCTCTCTTTGTATTTTTTGTAATGTTTATGCTTTGCTTTCATTAATATCAAGTTTATACTTTTCATTTTCTTTCCTTTGCTTTGGTAACTCTTATCTTATTTATGTTCTTATTTTGTTTATCTATTTTTCTTTCATTCATTATGTCTAGCTAAGTTTATTATGTCAATGTGAAAAGGCTACATTAATGGTATAAGAATAAGTATAGTATAAACTTAATATGGATTTTAATGTTTGATATTAACATGTTTTATATTTGTTATCTTGTTCTCTCTTTAATATTTTGCTTGTTAAATGACTAATCTTGATTTATATTATATGACACTTAGTACAATAAATGCTTGACACTTTCATAACCCATACTGTATGGTATAACCGACACCTGAGCTATGAAAGGAATTTGATTTGTTAGTAACATAAGTTAAAATCATGAATTATTGACCAAATTTACAAGTATTAGCATTAATTGAATAAGATTATTAATGTAATCATGTTAACAATCTATAATCTGATTGGAACCTCTTTTGTATGTGGTTTTCAATTGAATAATAAGAGTTTATTTATTATTATTACTATTACTACTACTATTATTTTAGTATTATTATTGCTAATATTATTATTGTTCTTGTTATTGTTACTATTACTGTTGTTTATAATTATTGTTTATAATTTGTATAATTAACTTCCTTGTGGTTCGACCCCGGTCTTGCCGGGTTATTTATTACTTTGACACTCCTGCACTTGGAAGAAGACATTAATCTTTTAGTCGTGTCAAGTTTTTGGCGTCGTTGCCAAGGACGTAAGTTTTGTATAAATTATAATATTTATTTTATTTTCTCTTTTCACTTTTCTTGTATATAACTTTGTTTCTTCTTCTTTTGTTTTCTTTTTCCTTTTATCATATTCCTACACGTGCATGTGAGTGTGGTCACAGACATCAAGTGGTAGACTTTATAGGATATCCTCATCATTTTTAGAAAATATTACCGAAGAAGATAATCAATCACTTCATAATGAGAATAATAAGAATAACCATGCTAGAACACTTAGAGCCCACATGAATCGCACAAGAACAAGTGCACCATCATGCATAGTTTTTCCTCCCGATGCATCTCATTTTAATTTTAAACCAAGTATTATTCAACTTTTATCTTCTTTTCATGGCTTAGAATTAAAAAATTCATACTTGCATTTAAGGGAATTTGAGGAGGTCTGCAACACATAATAACCTAAATTGTAGCATGAACACCATTACATTAAGTTTTTTTCCTTTTTCATTAAAAGATAAAGCTAAAACATGGCTATAAAATTTGAGACCAGGATCCATTCGTGCTTAGAATGAAATGCAACAGTTTTTAAAGAAGTTTTTTCCATTTCACAGAACAAACTCTTTCAAAAGACAAATCACCACTTTCACTCAAAAACCAAGAGAAACATTTTACCAATGTTGGGATAGGTATCAAGACTTGCTTAGTACTTGCCCTTATTATGGTTTTGAAACATGGAGATTGGTTTCACATTTTTGTGAAGGGTTAACACCCAAAAATAGGCAAATGGTTGAATTGATGTGCAATAGAACTTTTAAAGATAAAAACCCTGATAAAGCAATAGAGTACTTAGACTTATTAGCTGAAAATGCTCAAAATTAGGACACCATAAGTACTTATAAGACATCGAGTAAAAGTCAACCTCATATATCTAGTGGAGGTATGTACAACTTTAGGAAAAATCATGACCTTTAAGCCAAGATTGCATCTTTATCTAAAAAAGTCGAGGCATTAGAATTTAAAAAGAAGTGGTCAATTAAATTCTATTGAAAACATTATGTGTTAAATATGTGAAACAAATGAACACTCAACCAATAATTGTCCAACCTTGCCTTCTTTTAAGGAATGTTTCTATGAACAAGCTCATGCTTTAAATAGTTTCCAAAGGGCCAACTACAACCATACTCACAAACATACAACCTTAGTTGGAGAAATCACCTAAATTTCAATTGGAAGAGTGAGAATAACAATGCACAAACTTCACAACCACCGTTTCAAGCACACCATAATTTTTAAAATTCTTATGGATATGCACCTCCTTATGCTCCACCTCCTAGAAGAAATCTTGAGGAAACATTGCATACATTCATTGAAAAGCAAAAGACAACCTATACTCAACTTGCTAAAAACATGATAGATTTTAAAGATACTCTTGCAAAATTGACATCTGCTCTTAGTTTCCAAGAGAAAGGTAAGTTTCTATCTCAACCACAACAAAATCCCAAGAGGCAATACAATGCAAATACAAGTAGTTCCGGAAGCCAACACATAGATCAAGTTAAATCAACCAGTACTCTTCACATTGGTAAGGTTATTGAAAAACCCTCTCTTGAACTTTATGAGAAAGATGATGAGTCAATCTTTGAGGATAAGGAAGGGGTTGAATCTAAAAATTGCAAAGAAAAGACTGATTCTCCACCAGTACTTCCATTTCCTTAAGCTATGACCAAACAAAGAAAAGTTAATCACAACTCTAAAATCTTTGAAATTTTCAAACAGGTAAGGATCAATATACCTTTATTGGATGTTATTAAACAGGTTCCTTCCTATGATAAATTTTTGAAAGATCTATGCACTGTGAAAAAGAAAGCCTTTTTAGCCGAATAAGTAAGTGTTATTTTTCAGAATAATAATGCTTTGAAATATAAAGACCTTGGTTATCCTACAATTTCTTGCTTTATTGGCGAGCACAAAATTGAAAGAGCCTTACTTGATTTCAGTACTAGTGTGAATTTATTTTCATATTCAGTTTTTCAGAGTCTCAATCTAGGTGAGTTAAAACCAACTTCTATAACTCTTTTACTTGCTGATAGATCTATAAAAGTGTTTAGATGAATAATTAAAGATGTGTTAGTATAAGTCAATAAATTCATTTATCCTGTGGATTTTATTGTCTTGGACACACAACCTGTTGAAGTATGTAATTCATTTTCTGTTATTTTAGGATGTCCATTTCTTGCAACTTCTAACGCATTGATTAATTGTAGGAATGGACTGATGAAGTTATCAATTGGAAACATGACATTAGAGATGAATATTTCAACATTTGCAAGCAACTTAGAGATGATAATCATGTACAGGAAGTGGATTTTACTGAAAAATTAATTCATGATTAATTTCCAACCACTTCCAGTGAAATTGAGATTAATGAATCTAATGATTTGTAAATGATTTATTTTCAAGAAGAATCAAAGGCAAGTAATTGAAGGCCACAAATTAAAGAATTGTCACTACGATCAATTAAGTCTATACCTTCAAGTGTTCAATCACCCAAACCTGATTTGAAGCCTGCATTTAAAATGAACATTTACCATAAATTAAAGGTATCTTATATTATTAGATATATTATTATAAAATATGTTTTAGTTAAGGAGTTAATGATACTTCAAGTGCAAAATGATGATATAAAACCTTGATAAAAATACATTTTAAGTATCAATCACACCCCTCAACTAGCTTATTACCACTCCCTAGTAATCAAAGCATTAAAATAGAAAAATACTTTGCAAATTCCACAAAGCAAGGTAGTCATCATTTAACTTCCATTAATATATCCAGATAAACAAACTCTCATTAAATTTATATACCTGCTTAATACCTCTTAATAAGATATTCATAAACCTTTCTTTTGTACTCAATGTATCAACACATAATTATGGTGCTTTTCATGGAAGAAAACAAAATTTTTGTTCTAATGTTTAAGGTTAACTTCCTTGGGTTAGAATTATTATATTTGTCTTCTTTTTTTCTTTTTCTTTTTCTTTTTATTTTTTTAATATATATACATATAACTTAAAACACAATACATCTTCAACCCATGTAATGAGCTTTCGACTAATGACTCCTAAACCAGTTGATCTTAGGGCATTAGATGTTGAGACACCCTTACAAGCTTAGTAACTCGGGTCGTAGATACTGATATGTAGATAGTACAATATTTGATTCCCTTAAGCTTTTCTCCTTAACCCATGTAACAAGTGTTGAGTCAATAACTCCCAAGTCAGTTGACTTCAGGGTATTAGGTGTTAAAACACCCCTTCAGGCTTAATTGCTTGGGTTAAGTAGGCCATGAAACCAAACTTATCTATATTTTTATTATCATCATTTTATTTTTTAATATTTTTTTGTTTTTTTTATTTTTAATTATATATTATCCATTTCCCTTAGTTGTTACCTTTAACAAAAGAACATAAATAATATAATAATCCAATATGCAACCCACAATCATATGTTTAAAGTGTGTGTAAATTAAGGTTTAAGAATACATGTTAAATAAGTATATGAGAAGAATTAAGTGATAACAATGCAAGAGTTTGTAAACCTGAATATTTCAAGAAGTATTATGATAGACCTTGTTACGAATGGTTACTAAAATGCGTCTCAAAAGTCATAAAAAGTTCTCCTTTAATGTACCATTATAGTAACAACAATTTTACACATGCTTTATGAAATAGAAAACACAATTTTTTTTTTTAGCTACTACCCTCTCCCCCCAACCAAAACGAGACATTGTCCTCAATGTTTTAAGGTAGAAAGATAGAGTATAGAAGATATCACCTGAACTCACCTGAAATAACGAACATTGACAAACCTGAAACACACTGAAATAAATATAAGAAACAACAAAACACAATAATAAAACCAAAAGACACAAAGATTCATAAATGAAGGCTCAAATCCAATCTAAGCTATTTATGGCTTTTCTTAGTTCATCAATTTATACGACTCATGGAAGGATCAATTACAGGAACGAAAGATTGTAGTTGGTCAATCAATTATTCAGCAATAGCAGCAGAGATTATGATTTGTCATGTAGAAGATGTTAGAAATTCTTGTTCCACAGCATGATAAAGAAAAGACAACAACTTATCATAATAACCATTAACATTTAACAAACCTATAGGTTTATGGTGAATGTGTAGTTAGGCTCAAGAGAAAATATGAAAGATCCCTTTCAATGTGCCTAGACCACCTGGTAAGACAATGAAGACATCAATATGGTTAAACATTGCATTCATTCGAGCAAACATTGTAGAGACCTATAATTCCTCTCTAATTATTTTTTCAATGATGTCCTCTTATGCCAAAACTTCGGAAACGACCCCTCAAACTTGACTATCTTCTAAAAATACAGCTATTGACACACCTCCTATTAACCCAAGACTGCCTCCCTTATGCACTAAATGAATCTTTCTCTTAGCTAGCACCTGACCAAGATGATTTGCTGATTCTAAAAACTCGTTTTCTTTCCCAAGATTAGATCCACCGAAAACACAAAAATTTCTTATATGATGACTTGAGGAACTTGCCATTTCTACACACTTCTATATTTGTTGAATGTATGGGTTGAGTATAAATGAAAGGAAGAAAGAGCGGATTTTATAGATGCAAAATTAGAAAGGTAATCATACCACCTATATATAGGCCAACTGGAGTCATAAACACACACACACTCTCTTTATTTATTTATTTATTTACTTTTGAAAAATCATGTGTATGTACAGGTAGTTGTGATTGTGGCTCACATCTTCCCTTGGTTTTACGTCTAAAAACAGCTTAAACACCCTCTTTAGGTCAGGGATAGGCTTCCCATCTAATTTTCTTAAAAACTGGCAAACAGGGTCTTTTTTAGTCAGATTCTCAAGATTAAGTCGATCATGTTCTTTATGAAATAGTGGTCATAAATCATGAATTGTACGTTGCACATCTCCACTAAGATGCGTCTCAAAAGTCAATAGAAGATTATCTAAAGACTCCTTACTCAGGCCATCCTTAATGAATTGTATTTTATCTTCACAGTTTATAGATATCATTCCTAAAGAACGACATTGGGCATTACAAGTCCATCTAGCACATTGATGACAGACTTTTAGTCGTTTTGCACGACATTTCTTTGCAAAAGTGTTTTTACCTATTCTAGGCATGTGTGAAATGAAGGAATTAGAGGACTCACCTGATAATCGCATTCCGAGACAGAGCGGGAAAATACTTTTTCAATTTTTCAAGATTAATGTCCATTGTCAAATGAGAATTGAAAGAGAGATTCAAAGAATTGCACAAATATATCACAGATATCAGTTATTATAGGAAACTGAAAGAACCGACTTAAGTCACGGAGTACCGTTATCCGCCATTTGACCGAGGTGAGAGAAACTAGCAAAAATCACTCAAAAAGAAACACAAAAACAATATGAGAAAAACAAAATAATCAACCTTTATCTACAAGATCATTCAAACTAGTTGATTCATTTTCACAAAGAAAATTACCAAAATAAGTTTTCAAACGATGTCCTTTTTCCTTAAAAACATTCTCAACCATTGAATTCTCAATATCACAAGCCCCATAAGGATTGCTCTATCTTGATCTTAACTCTCTAAGGAATGCTTAGAGTTGAGAATTATAAAACAAAACTTTTTGACCAATATCAATTTTTTGATAATTTTCACAAGTTTTGCAGAATGCATGCGTGTCCTTGAACATGGTGAACCAATAAAATCCATTTTGAAAGATTTTTGCAGTTGTCTTTTTTGACAAGAAATAACTTCCACATGCTTCAGAATGATAAAGTTTAATGACACTACTTACCTTATTGTCAGGAATGAATCTTTAAAATATTTTATCAAGATAATATTTGAATAAATTAAGGTCATCACAATAAAAGTTTTTCACTTCATTCAAAAACGTTTCTTTGTCTTGGGTACTCTAATCAGGTGGCAAATCTTTTAAAGTAAGAAAATTAATATTTTAATCATACCAAGGCATTGGACTAAGAGAAAGTAAGGATTCATTAGGAAAGTAATCATCGATTGGTATGATATTAGATCTCGAACTTGTTGTCACTTTTGAGAAAAGATCCACATCAATATTTTTTGTGCATTTTTCATATCTAGTTTCTTCATTAGAATAAATCATTTACAAATCATCAAATTCATCCAACTTATTTTTACTTAAAGAAGATTCAAATTGATCATAAACTAATTCGTCAATATGATCTACTTCTTGTAAATCATTATCATCTCTAGGTTGCTTGCAAATGTTGAAAATATTCATCTCCAATGCCATGTTTCTAAATGATAGCTTCATCATTCCATTCCTATAATTAATCAATGCATGAGAAGTTGCAAGAAACGAACGTCCTACAACAACAGGAAATAAATTACATGCTTCAATAGTTTGTGTGTCGAAGACAACAAAATCTACAAGATAAATGAATTTATTGACTTGTACTAACACATCTTCAGTTATTTCTCTGGGCACTTTTACAGATCTATCGGCAAGTAAAAGAGATATAGAAGTTGGTTTTAACTCACCTGGATTAAGATTCTAAAAAACTGAATATGAAAGTAAATTCACACTAACACCAAGATTAAGTAAGACTCTTTTAATTTTATGTTCTCCAATAAAGCAAGAAATTATATGACAACCAGGGTCTTTATATTTCAAAACATTATTATTCTGAAGAATAGCACTTACTTGTTTGGCTAGAAAGGCTTTCTTTTTCACATTCAGTTTCCTCTTCACAGTGCATAGATCTTTCAAAAATTTAGCATAGAAAGAAACTTATTTAATAGCATCCAGCAAAGATATATTGATCCTTACCTGTTTAAAAGTTTTAAAGATTTCAGAGTTGTGATTCACTTTTCTTTGTTTGGTCATGGCATGAGGAAATGGAAGCGCTGGTGAAGAATCAGTCTTTTCTTTACAATTTTCATATTCAACCCCTTCCTTACCCTTAGAGATTGACTCATCATCTTTCTCATAAGGTTTAAGAGAGGGTTTTTCAATAACCTTACCACTACGAAGAGTAGTAACTGATTTGACTTGATCTATATGTTGGCTTCCGAAACTACTTGCATTTGCATTGTATTGTATCTTGGGATTTTATTGTGATTGAGATGAAAACTTACCTTTCTCTTGAAAACTAAGAGTAGATGTTAATTTTGCGAGAGTATCTTTAAAATCTGTCATGTTTTGAGCAAGTTAAGTATTGATTGTCTCTTACTTTTCAATGAATGCATGCAATGTTTCCTCAAGATTTCTTTTAAGAGGTGGAGCCTAAAGAGGTGCATATCTATGAGAATTTTGAAAATTATGGTGTGCTTGAAACGGTGGTTGTGAAGTTTGTACATTGTTATTCTCACTCTTCCAACTAAAATTTAGGTGATTTCTCTAACCAGGGTTGTATGTTTGTGATTATAGATTGTGGTTGGCCTTTTGAAAACTGTTTAAAGCATGAGCTTGTTCATAGAGACATTTCTTAAAAGAAGGCAAGGTTTGACAGTTATTGGTTGAGTGTTTATTTGTTTCACTTATTTGACATATAATTTTTCACTCTTTTTCAATTCTAGTGCCTCGACTTTTCTAGCTAAAGATGCAAACTTAGCTTAAGGTCATGATCTTCCCTAAAGTTGTACATACCTCCACTAGATGTATAAGGTTGAATTTTACTCAGTGCCTCATAAGTACTCGCGGTGTCCTAATTTTGAGCATTTTCAGCTAACAAGTCTAAGTACTCCATTGCTTCATCAGGGTCTTTATCTTTAAAAGTTCCATTGCACATCAATTCAACCATTTGTTTATCTCTAGGTGTTAACCCTTAATAAAAATGTGAAACCAATCTCCATGTTTCAAAACCATGATGAGGGCAAGTATAAGCAAGTCTCGATACCTATCCCAACATTGGTAAAATGTTTCTCCTGGTTTTTGAGTGAAAGTGGTGATTTGTCTTTTGAAAGAGTTTGTTCTATGAGATGAGAAAAATTTCTTTAAAAACTATTGTTGCATTTCATCCCACGCACGAATGGATCCTGGTCTTAAATTTTATAGTCATGTTTTAGTTTTATCTTTTAATGAAAAAAAAAAGCTTTAATCTGATGGTGTTCATGCTACAATTTAAATTATNAAACTATTGTTGCATTTCATCCCACGCACGAATGGATCCTGGTCTTAAATTTTATAGTCATGTTTTAGTTTTATCTTTTAATGAAAAAAAAAAAAGCTTTAATCTGATGGTGTTCATGCTACAATTTAAATTATTATATGTGTTGCAAACCTCCTCAAATTTTCTTAAATGCAAGTATGGATTTTCCAATTCTAAGTCATGAAAATAAGGTAAAAGTTGAATAATGTCTGGCTTAAAATTAAAATGAGATGCATTGGGAGGAAAAACTATGCATGATGGTGCACTTGTTCTTGTAGGATTCATGTGGTCTCTAAGTGTTCTAACACGGTTATTCTCATTATTCTCATTATAAAGTGATTGATTATCTTTTTTGGCCATATTTTTTAAAAATGATAAGGATATCCTACAAAGTCTACCACTTGATGTACGTGACTACACTCTCATGCACGTGTAAGAATACAATAAAAAGAAAAAGAAAATAAAAGAAGAAGAAATAAGAGAAAAGAAATAAAGTTATATACAAGAAAAGTGGGGGAAAAACTACTATAATTTATACAAGAACTTACCTCCCTGTCAACGGTGCCAAAAACTCGACATGACTGAAAAATTAATGTTTTCTCCCAAGTGCAGTAGTGTCAAAGTAATAAATAATTCGGCAAGACCGACGTCGAACCACAGGGAGGTTAATTGTACAAATTATAAACGATAATTATAAATAACAATAATAGTTACAACAACAACAATACTAATAGAAATAATAGTAGTAGTAGTAGTGATAGTAATAATAATAATAATAAAGAAAGAGATGGAGAAGAAGAAAAAAAAGATGAGAACTTTGAGATGGAATATTAAAGTAAGGATTAAATAATGATAATAACAAATATCAAGGTTAGAGGTTCCATTAATGGTATGTCAAACAAGTATAGTATAAACTTCTATTATTTAATTGGAAACCACACAAAGAAGGTTCCAATTGAATTATAGATTGTTAACATGATTACATTAGTCATCTTATTCAATTAATGTTAATACTTGTAAATTTCATCAAGCATTCATGATTATAACTTATGTTAACAACAAATCAAGTTCCTTTCATCGCTCAAGTGTCGGTTATACCATATAGTATGGGCTATGAAAGTGTCAAGCATTTGTTGTACCAAGTGTTATACAACATAAATCAAGATTAGTCATTTAACAAGCAAAGTCTTAAAAAGTGAACAAGATAACAAATATAAAATATGTTAGTATTAATCATTAAAATCCATATTAAGTTTACACTATACCTATTCTTACACCATTAGTGTAACCTTTTCACCTTAACATAATAAACTTAGCTAGACATAATGAAAGAAAGAAAAATAGATAAACAAAATAAGAACATAAATAAGATAAAAGTTAACAAAGTAAAGGAAAGAAAATGAAAGGCATAAACTTGATATTAATGAAAGTAAAGCATAAACATTACAAAAAATACAAAGAGAGAAAGCAAGAGTATGATCTTGATTTGGAAACCAAGATGCTTAAATGCATGGCAAATGCCTCCTTTTATAGGCCAAAATTTAAAAATATTGATTTGATGACTAACTGATGAGTAGGTGGCCAACTTTTGACTTGGTGACAATCCTTATCTTTTTTTATCTGCCCAAAACGTCATTGATAACGTCAAAATTGAAACCACTTAAAACATAATATTGTATAAAATTGTCTCAACTTTTTTATGTAAAAAATTCAGATCATTTCGACTTCTAGAACTTCAAATATGGCTAAAATACTGAATAGTGCTCGAGTTGGAGGACAGACTCAAACTTCTTTATTGTTGCTGCAATTTAGACTTGAAAATAGCCTTTCTAAATCTTAAGCTCCATATGAAAGTTGTAGGCCTATGTCTTACATTTTCATCCATATAAAGTAGAACTAAATCTGATATCTACAACTCTAGATATGATCCAATTACTGAACAGTATTCCGGTTTGGACTGCACCGACATTTCTTTTCTAAGTTTGGCCATCTCTTTGTCCTTTCAATTTTAGTTATTAAATTCATCAATCAATCCTTTCATTTATATGATAGGCTTGCATTTAAAATGAACATTTACCATAAATTAAAGGTATCTTGTATTATTAGATATATTATTATAAAACATGCTTTAGTTAAGAAGTTGTTGATACTTCAAGTGCAAAATGATGATATAAAATCTTTATAAAAATACACTTTTAAGTATCAATCACATTGTCACGCTACACTTTAGTTCGAATAAAAAAATCAATGTAAAAAAAATAAAGTCATAGAAAACTATTTGATATTATTGTTCTACCTGACTCAATGAATCGATCTTAAAATTTCTCAACTTGACTCCTTGTCTACCTCAAATTTAAGATTAAATTGTATGAGATTTGTTTTGACATAGTCTATTTAACTTGATAGGTTCAAAGACTACGTGAACAATCAGTAAAAAATATGATTTGACTTAAAAAAAGAATTTAAGATGATTTTTTTTTAATATTGAAACAACAACATATTGGATATACATGGGGCTTGGTTGCTAAGCCTGCTATATCTGTAATTTAGATCATAGACTCCATTAATTTTAAGAACTTTGTTTTTTTCAAAACTATATTTAATTAATTATATGGTAACAAAAACATGCTCATAAGATTAAGCATAAACCAAATGGCAAAATGTTTGTTTGAAATTATAATAACCTTATATAAAACAAATAAAAATAATTTATGAAGAAAACATTTACCAAATATAGAAGGATAAAATTGAGAAAAGAAAGGAAAACATAAGAGAAATGAAAAAAGAAAAAAAAATAGCTTCTTCATTATTTATATGAATAGTGAATAGAGTAGCAATTACGTTAATATTAATTTACTAAAACTTGACTTTTTTAGACTGCTACTTAGTTTACATTTCCATACTAAACTTCGATTCTAATAAAAAAAAAGTTTAAACTTGAAAAAAAATAGATCATAAAAAACTATTTTATATTGTTATTAAACCCAATCTAATGAGTCAATCTTAAAATTTCTCGACTTGACTCTATGTCTAGTGTAAGTTTAAAATCAAATTGTGTGAGAGTTATTTTGGCATGATCTATTCAACTTGACATGTTCAAAGACAACCTAGATAATCAGTAATAAACATGATTTGACTTTAAAAAAAAAAGATGATCTTATTTTAATATTAAAACGATAACATATTGGATCTACTTTGATGCTTTACCAACCAAATCTTTTATCCAGGTGATGAACTCCATTGGGTTTAAGAACTTTTTTTTATGGAAAAACTATTTTTAACTAATCATATGGTAATAAAACATGCCCATAAAATTAAGAACAAATCAAATATTGAGATATTTGTTTGAAGCTGTAATAACCTCATAAAAAGCAAATCAAAACAATTTATAAAGATAAATTCAAAATCTATTAAATATTGAAGGATAGAGTCAAGAAAATAAGGATAAAAAAAGGGGAATGAAAAACATTAAAAGGGAAATAATAAAAAAAAACTCAACTTTTTCACTGTTTATATAGATATTAAAGGGGGTGGTTGTACCCTAAGGTTTTTATAGTTGTAAGATAACTAGCCTTGGTGTCTGCACTTCACCACGATGCTAGACTATTTTCTTTTCATAAAAGATGATGTTTAGATATCACAAACATGTTTTAAAAAAGAAATAAAAAAGTGCAACTTGGTTTATAGACTCTAGTAAGTCAAATAAACTAACTTTATTTCAATTAAACAAAAAAAATTAAAAATAAAAATGACAATAGAAGTATGAAATTTAAAAAAAAAAGTTATTAGGATAACTTGGAGAAAACATATTTTTTCAAAATAGGTCAAATGATGTATCTCAATTCATAACTCATTAAATAAGAAAAAATAAAATGGTATAAAAAAGAATATTAAAAAATAAATCTTGGTTAACCCGAATTAGCATGAAAAATATTCAACCTTAATAATTAGAACTAAGCTGACCCATAATATCCCACCATATCTATGGTCTAAATCATGAGATTGGAGTAACCCAATAAAAAAATAAAGACAATGATTAAGCTTTTTTAAATAAAAAAACCATGTTAACTTTTTAAACTCATAACTTGGGTCATTAAAATTAAAGTAACCTATTGAAAAACCATTAAGTCTAATTTTCAATCAATCAAATATTAAAGAATAAAATTGAGAATAAAATTTCAATTACACAAAAGGATTAAAAAAATAAAAATTAAAAGAATAAGGTTCAAAATTAATATACAAAAAAGGATGAAATTGAAAAGAAAAAATTATTTAGTAAAAGAAATACAAAAAATTATAGAATAAGGACCAGAATTGATATAAAAAATAAAAATAATTTTTGATTGAATGGTGGAATTAAAAAGAATAATAAATTTTACAAAAGAGCCAAGAAAAAAATCAAAATAATGAGGAACAAATTAAAAAACATAATATCATCAATTTGTATTGAGTAGTAAAATCTAAAACTAATAAAGCTTTATATAAGGGCCATGGAAAAAATATATAAATTAAAATAGAATGATGGAATTAAAAATAAATAAAATTTTTATAAAAAGGCTAAGAACAAAAATTAAAAACAAGAAAAATAAGGATTAAAGTTGAAACACCAACAATAAAGAGGGTCAAACTATAATTTTCTAGGAGGAGAAGGAAGGAAAAAAAAAAAGCTTACAAGCAATGAAACATACCACCAATGCTGACATGAGCCTCTCTACAAGGAAAAGGACGTGGCGACGCTTCAAACAATATAGTGGCAAGATAATTTTAGACATCGAGAGGTGCTGCATGTGTCGCTTAAAGTACGCAAGTGTTGTCATAGTATTGTACACACATTTGTTCTTCTACATACACATAGCCAAATACCAAATTTTCCCTAGGCTGGCTTAATAATAATGAAAAAACTATTGTTAAAAAAGATGAAAAAACCCCTTGACTTCAGTTTCAATTTTTTTCTTCTTTTAAAGGAAATTTAATTGTTTCTTTATGTAATTGATACGAGAAATAATTTATTTTTTTGGTTAATTTGGTGATGACTAATGGATCATGTGAAAAGACAAAGTTAGTGTTAAATTTTTTGGTTGAAGGGGAAAAACTATCATTATACTATTCTAGTAAACAATGTCTCTAAGTTTGGAGTTAAAATGTTTTTCCAAGACCAACTATATTCTTTTAATATATCTATTAAACCAATATTGATTTTGGTATAATGCTGGTTAGATTTTGTATTCACAGAGAAATTATTTGTTGAGTAAATAATTTAAGTTTAAAAATTAAAATTCCATAGCATGACTCTCCTAACTAACTCTCTACTCTATAGTTATGTGATACAATATCAGATTTGATCTAGTTTGAGGTTTATATCGCAAGTTTACTGGTCATTCTAGGCAAATTTAAAAACAATATGTTTTTTTTATTAAATGAAGATATATCCATTAGTGAATTTTAAATTCTTGGTGTCAAATATCCAATTAACATCTCTATATTTTTTGAATATTATAATGCAACTAGTATAGTGTAACCCATAATTGAAAGGGTTTCTAAAATATTTAAGTAACTTATTTATTATTTTGCTAAGATTCATATTAGAACTACTAGTAAAGCTACTCAATTTGTTAACCAAGTATGTAATATTAGGTCTTGTGTGGTTCATAATATACATTAAACTTCTAAATATTTGAGAATATTCTAATTAGTCTATTCTTTTACCTTTATTTTTGGATAAATGTACACTTATATTTATTGATGTTTTGATAGTACTATTGTCATCTTTAAAATAAAATTCAAGAATTTTCTCAACATTATAAGATTGAAAAAATATCAATCAATTAAAATTTCTATAAACTTTTATTCCTAATATGATATTTATAACACCTATGATATGAGTCTTATGGATATAAAGATCCAAAAACCCACAAGAAAGATTGAAATAATTTTGGAAAGCCAAAAATCAAGTTTAATAAAAAGTGTGATAAAATGATTACCTGAATCAAGACATTAATATTATTGAAAAGAACCTTTAAGCTAATTATTAGTAAATTGTTAATGAAAAGTATAAGAGATATATCATAAGTTCAGTTATACCTTAACAAGTCAACTTTGTTATTTGTTCCAATGAAAAGAAAAGTGTTGTATCACAAAAAAATACAAGTTTATTCCAAATATTATGGCTTTAAAACTTGACAATAATAATCAACTTAAATAGACTCTTCAAGCAACACTAATAACATTAATGATTAATAGATCTAAAGCCCAAAAAAACCATAAAAACTAAGCCTAAAACATTTAATAAACCCTAAACAATAACTAGTGAATTGTCATGAATCCAAATTAAAGTAAAAATTCAAACTAAAACTAAAATAAATCTAAGATAATAAAAATAATACAAAACTCAAATAATAAATATAGTTATTTATAAAACAAGCTTAAATAGCCCCAAAAAAAACCAAGTAATCCACCATTAAATACTTTAGCTGTTTTTTTTTAGATGGCTAGGATAAATAAAAAATTTATGTAAGAAAAAGATTTTGAAACATTAAAAAATTCTTGCTACACTCAATAACTTTGTTATTTTCTCTTATTTCTTATAAAAATTATAAAACTCATAAAACAAGCTTTCTTATTTTCTTATTAAAGTAGAATTTTTCTATAACTTTTTTTATTCTACTTAAGTTTTTTTTTTATTTGCATGATCTTCCATTATATCTTGTAGTTCCAATCATCTCAGCTTTCTTTTTTTTTGTTGTCTCTTATTTCACTTTTTTTCTTCTACCTTGTCACATAAAGAAAAATAATTAAAAATAATTAAAAATGCTAAAAATTATAAAATGATAAAAATTGATTGAGTTTTGTTGAAAATGTATTTTTAGAGAAATTAGAGGGTCAAAATGTATTATGAAAAAATCAAAGTAACAAAAAAATCCATTTATTTTCTTTCAAAAGACTTTTAAAAATTTAAATAAAAGAAAACCTTGCAAATTTAATTCATTATCCTCCTTGCTAAAAAAAGATTTATTTTGATTGTTAAAAATAAAAATAAAAATAAAAAATTCATTGAAGGATACAACTTATCATATTTAAATATTTTTTTACTTAAATAAAAAAAAAGCTTTTAGCTCTTATTCTCAACGGTGCTAAAATCATCCATGTCATAGCCTCTAATATATCTCTATAAATTTAATTATTTCAATATATTTTTATATTTTAGATATTTTTTAATTTATAATGATATTTTTATTTAAATTAATAATAAAAAATATTTACAATAAATTTAAAATATATTAAAAGAATAGATTTAATTTCATCAAATCAATAACGTTGAAAACTGGAGTGCGCAACTTAAAATATCCCGAGATGGTCCCCATCTAATTTAGCTTTAGGAGCAAAAATATTTTTCATTGCAACTTGTAATTAATGGAAACGAGCAGAAGGACTGACTCTATAAAGCACCATTAAGTTTCTCAAGACTCGGTAATAACCCTAGTACCAATAACAACAATAATAATTTATTTTTACCTGTACTTGAATTTGAGATTTAATTTTTAATATATTTTTATATGTTAAGTTACTCTCCAATCCATCATTTTTGTTGATAATTTCATTTTTTTGTGTGAAAAACTTAAATTTGACATGATTTATTAAATAATAAATTAACTTTTTAAATAAATAGACTGGGCTGGAGTTGATCACGTGAGGACATTATACTTTAAAAAAAATGATTAGATTGACACCATGGAAGGGATAGATTTGAAGGTAATTAAATTGGTAAAGACTCAGCTTGTAACAATAAATTAAACAAGTGCTGGTCCCATGGTGTGGTAGGAAGGGGATCCAACTTCAAAACTCCCGTGGAGGTGGGCTTTATGAGCTCTATTTACAAACTTAGTTAAAACAATTCTTTTCGGGTGAGCCCAGCGGCATTATTAATAACAACCCAACTTCTCTATTTATTTCTCTTCAAGAATGACAGTTTACAGGCACAAACTACCTCCATCTGATTAGTTTTTTTCTTAAAATAACAAAAAAAAAAAACCTAAGTTGTCAAGTTGATATTATTATTAAATCTGGTTAAATATATCAATCTTCAAACTTTCCGTTCAATTTGTTTACTTAATCCAAGTTTAAATTTAAATTGTACAGGAGTTATCTTAATGTATCCTAATCGATCTAGTTAGTTTAAAGAGATTAAAAGGATGAAATTAAAAAGGAAATTTATAAAATTAATAAAAAAACTTCTCAACTCTTTGTTTAGCACGAGTTTTCAATTAAACTACGCAAGAGTTATCTCAATATAATCTAGTCGAATTAATAAGTTTAAAAGTTATCTTAACGACCGTTAAAAAACATTAAAGAATAAGATTAAAAAAATAAAAAAATAACAAAATAGGTAAAATTACAAAAAAAAATATATTATTATTCACCTTAGGTTGAATCTACACAAAGAATCATAGTTTATTTGTTATAAAAGATAACTAGTTTATTAATAACTTGGATTAGAAAAGGTTTGAACATAAAAAAATAATACATAGATTATGAAAAACTTTCCCTCATTATCATGAAACTTGGTATAATGGTTCAAATTTAAAAAAATCATGACCCAACTATTTTCTTAGTTTAGATTCTAAATTAAATTATATTAAAGTTATTTTAATGTGATTTTATTCATCGGTAAATTAAAAGAAAAAAATTAACTTAATTTTAAAGAATAAAATTAAATAAAAAATTTATAATGAATGATGGAATTAAAAAAATAATAAAAGATAGAAAAAAAAGAAGGGGGTAAAAAATCCAAAAAATAAGAGAAACTCGTATTAAAAAATAAAATTAAAAAGAAATTAGATCAAAAGAAAAAAAACGTCAAGGAAATTTTATTATATAATAAAAAATATAAAAATTAATTTCACTCAATCTAATATAAAAGGTTAACTTAAATAAAAATCTTATATTAAAGAATAAAATTATATATATATAAATATTAAAATACTAAAAAAAAAAAAGAATCACATTGAAGGATAGAATTATTCAAGGGAAAACAAAAAACTCAAAAGATCACAACAAAAGGGAGAGTTAAAAAAATCTCAAATAGCAAATTAAAAAAACCCAAATTTTTATTTATACCTTATTTATATAAGAGGGGACGACTTATTGACCACCTTCTCTGGAAAGAAGATATTTATAGAGATAATAAAGAATATATTAACAACGTATATTATTTTAGGTGTGACCAGCAAATAATTAATCCTTTTCTCTTTCGTGTGTCTATTCCAAGCATGCACGTGACTATGGTTAGCGGCGTTGAATGCTCTCCGCATTTATGATACAAGAGGGTCAAGTTGCCAACCCACGTGGCAGTTTGAAACTCAGAAGAGTCAAAAGCATATTCAGTGGCGTGAGGATGGCAGCTCTTCTAATGCAGCCAACTTATTCAGACTTCTTTTGTTTTTCATTGTAGATATGAACTTAGGATTAGCTTAATTGCTAAGGAGGTATACTCCTTTCTTTAATCTTTTTTATTCCAAATCTTGAATTAGCCCCTCTTATTAATTAAAAATTAATGCTTACTCACCACTTCTTCCTTCACGAACTTGTATACTCTTCTCCATTTCCTTCGCACATAATGCATGTGAATGCGAATGCAATTTCTATGCATTATCATAGAACATCCTTGCACTCCTCATTGCAAATATCTTCACCGAGTAAAAAAAAAAAAAACGACAAATATCATTACTTAAAATTCATAGGCTGGATGGATAGATTAAAAATGGTGTTTTATTTTTAAGATTTTATATATATATATATATATATATAATCCAGGGTATCAGAGTTAGTTTACACACGCCATGACTAATTCTTGAATCTACTGATCATCTTGTAAGCTCAATAGATAGGTAAGGCATTGCGGGAATGACAAATATACACGCTAAGTTTTAAATTCAGGATGCATAGATATAGAAACTTCACTAGGTTTCTTTTTAAAATAAAAAGTTTATACACATTTATTTAAAAAACAATTATATTAAATCTTAAATTAATAAGTTAACTTCGAGTCATTAAATTAATCTAGTAGGACCATGCAAGGAAAAATAATAAATAAAATAAAAATTAATGTAATTACAAGTAACTTAATTATTAAGATTTTAATTTATTTTAAAACAATTGTGATTTCAAGTAATTTTAAAATAACTGAAAATTTATATTATTATTAATTTTAAAATTTGTAAAATTAATTAAGATTAGTACAAGTTAACTTAAATATTTATATTAATTGAAAAAAAAGGAAAATTAATGCGAAATATTGGGCTTTAATAGAAGGACAACAAAGAGAATTCCTAGTAAAAGCCCTCGTCAACCCTGGCGTTCTTCTTCCATTTGTGTGAACTGAAACCTAGAAGAAACCCTCAGGAACCTTCCTCGTCCTCCTCCTCTCTCTCTTCATTAGTATTTCTCCCCCTTCCTTCATATACCAATTCCAAAAACAATTTTCTCTCTTCATTGCTAAAACCAAACCCATTATCCTTCTCTTTCCCTTAAGCACACAAGAATCAATATTGAGTCCATTTATTCAAGAAATGAACCCAGACTCGAGAGATCCACAGCCTGAGTACAGAGAAGGCTATGCATTAAGTGGCAAGATAATGCTTAGTGCTATTGTTATTCTCTTCTTTGTTATCATTCTAATGGTTTTTCTCCACCTCTACGCTCGTTGGTACCTAACTCGTGCACGCCAGCGCCAAGTCCGCCGAGCCCGCAACCGCCGTACGCATCTTGTCTTCTACGTCGACTCCGCCCAAAACCCCAACAATGTCACCTCTCATGTCACGCGTGGCCTTGAAGAGACTGTCAAAAATTCTCTTCCTGTTTTTGTATATTCAAGAAAAAACCACCAAGATTCGATTGAGTGTGCGGTTTGTTTATCCGAATTTGAAGAGAACGAAAGGGGTCGGGTCTTGCCCAAGTGTAACCACAGTTTCCACACCGAGTGTATCGATATGTGGTTTCATTCTCACTCCACTTGCCCTCTTTGTCGCTCTCCGGTTGAGCCGGTGGAGGAAAACCCCGTTCCAGAAGGTTCAAATTTCGGGATTTCAGAAGCGGGTTCGGGTCTGTGTACCTCGTGCCAGCACGAGGAGGATCATCTGGGATCGTCTTCTACGTCGTCGTTTAATGGTGGAAGGAAACCTGGTGGGCTTATTGGTGTGACCATAGACGTCCCAAGGAGAAATGGGAATTTCGAGGACGAGTCAAGTACCGAGTCACCATCAGCAAGTCACTCTTTTAGATCGCCAATGAGTCGGATGTTGTCGTTTAAGAGGATGCTAAGTAGGGAAAGAAGAGGTACTGTGTCTCCAACCGTGGCTAACTCAGTGAGCTGCGGTGGTGGGTCAGGGACGACCGAGTTTGATATTGAGCAAGGGAGGGATGAGTCGATGACTCAGCAAACTCGGTGTTAAAATCAGAGGTGGCAGGGCAATTCTTGACCCGGTTGGATGAGGAAGTAACCACGTGGCGATTGTCTTACTGAGAAAACCGGCGGCGATAGCCAGTCGCTTGAGTGGCAGTTTTGTTCTCACGTGGCGGTGTGGGTCCTTGTGGATAGGAGCGCCGCTTGAGGTTATGTTTGACTTTTGACTTGTACATAACGAAAGGAATCTTTTTATTGAATTTTCTCCTCCTTATATTTTCTATTACGTTTTGAATATAGAATGATTTAATTTTAGATACAGGAAGGAATGGTTTGTAGGGTTTGAAAATTAATTATTTTGAATGATAATTAGAATCTTCTGGATCTTTTTAATTATCATTTGACATATGATAAGATTAATTATAAATTACAAATCTTGTAATCATATGATCATGAAACTTATAATTCAGATTAAAATTTAATTTTAAAAATTTAAAAAAGATCTAGCACAAATATGACATAATAAAATCGGTTCATTCAAGAACTAAAAAATACAGAAATATCTCATATGTTAAATTAAAAAGTTTAAAAATATTATTCATTAAAGATTTTTAAGAATTTAGGTTTTATATAGGATGTTTAAATAATTACGAGAAATCAATCTTAACGGATTAATTATTATGTATTAAATTGATCCACTTACAAAAAATATCCAAAATATTTACTAATAAACTCAAATCCTAAATCTTAGCTAAAAACCAAAATGTTAATTAAGTTGAAATATGAAAATAATAGTGAAAACAATAAATTTCGGACAATAACTTGTTAATGATGCATTTAATAAAAAGATAATAAGATAAAATATCTTAATTTGAATAATTTTTTGTTAAGATCCATCTTCCTAGATACTATGAGATTTATTAGCAAACTTTTAAAGTTCTTTAGACACTAGAAAAATTGATCTAAATATGAATTTAATTGGTAAAGTTTTTTTTTTCTAGAATTATAATTTTTTTTAAACATAAAAGACATTATTAGAAATTATTTTTTCTTGTAGCTGCAAATTATTTTCCTTTCTTAATTAAAAGAATCAAATCTTTAACATTAAATAATTCATTCAATTCTAGAATTCAAATCTAACCTTTAGTTCCCTTGTATTATTGTGAAACTTTCTTTTTTTTTTTTTGCTAAATATTCTTCTAAATAATAAGGATAGTAATTAATGAATTTTCCTTTAAAGAATATTTTGTTAATTCTTATTGGAAAAGTATCCTACATCTTAATTAATACAAGCTGATTTCAGATCTCATATGATCCAAACTCATATTCATTAATATAACTCAAACTAAATTTGATATAAACTCTCAATATATTTATCTTGCTGCTAAAATCAGATTCATGTATAAGCTGATCTAATTTGACCAAATGATTCATTATAGAGATTGGACCAAACTTATCATTATATACAAATAAAGACTCATCAAAATTATCTCATATTAAAAACTCATGATCAAATGAAAAAAAAAATTAATTACAGGGAAATTACAATCTTAGTTGAATAGCCTTCTTATCAAACCTAATCACAAAATTAAAGACTCTTTATGAAAAATTAATAGTTGAATCATATCACATGTGATGTTGCAAGTGTTTTCATTTGTGAAGAAGTAGGCTTTTTAATAAGGTTTAGTTAATGTTTAGAGATAAAGATGTTTTTTCTATACTTTTATTTTAAAATTGTTTTAGAATAATTTTTTTTGTTTCTTTATGTTTTTTTTTTAATTTTGAATGCTAATAAATATAATCTTTACTTATTAAAGAAAACCAAAAAAAATTTATCATGTACTCAATTCAATAAAAGCTAGTTAAAGACTATTGTTGATGATAAAGTTAGAGGGTGTTTGGAAGTGTTGTAATTATTTTTTATAGTGTTTTTTATTTATAAATGCATTAAGATAATATTATTGTTTTTTAAAATTATTTTTGAAATCAGTAAATGGAAATGATTTAAAAATAAAAAATATTTATTTAAAGTAAAGAAAAAAATAAAAATTTTTTTTAAAAAATAAAATATATAACATAAAATAAAAAATTATATTAAGGTTTGTCAAAAGTGCTAGAACTTGAAATTCAGAGTGCATATATAAATGGGGACGAAATAGAATAAAGGTCAGGAGTAGTTGTCAATTGGCCCAAAGGAAGAGGGGGAAGCATCGTTGTAGGGCAAGAAGGGATGCGACTTATTTTACAGAAATGTCCCTCCTACAATGTTGTTTTCACGATATACATATATTATTGAACGGCTTGTTACGTATTTGTTTCTCGCCCACACCAAAGTGAGTATATTATGTCGGATAATGCTTGTATGACATGAACAGAAGTTAATAAATCTTATACAAATAGGACACGAGATGCCATTCTAGTCTTAGTACTTTTTTATCCTTTTTTTAATATTACGACACGCTATCTATCTATATATATATATTTTATTTTAATTTCACTTAGTATCCTTTAGTTTATAACTATTTGTCACAGCATATCTTTATTAGACTTTGCACAAAAAGAAAAAGAAGCTAGATTTATCACAAAATTCCACTCTTTTAATTTTTTAAATAAGATGAGAAAGTGTTAAAATATCATTATAGCATACAGTGTTTAAAATAATCTCTTGAGATAGAACAAAAACTATATGTAGCGTATTTTACTGTGTTTCAAAAGTTTTAATTTTTTTTTATGAACTATTATATTTTTAATGTTTTCAAATCATTTTGATGTACTGATTTTAAAAATAATTTTTTTTTTAAAAAATAATTATTAATATAGTTTTTCTGAATGAAAAACATTTAAAAAACAATAGCAACTATATTTCCAAACATGCTCATTAGAAATCATTTATGATTAAAATAAAACAAAAATTATATTTTTTTATTTAATTTTTTATGTTATATTTACTCTAATTAGTTCACTGTAGTCGTTATAATAACCATTAAATTTTTAATTTTAAAAAATAATTATAATATAGTCGTTTTATTATTATATTGTACGGATCACACACAACATAACACTTCAGAAGATGATATATTCTCCGTTTAACTAAGAAAGATTGGAAGGGGGGAAAAATTATTATATTGGTAATTAATTTTAACAATATATTCCAAAGGCTTTTTGTCAATTAGTCAATGTCCAGAATCCTGGATTTGCCTTTAGCTAATAACAAGAACGCTCGAACGCGGGCACAACGCTGACATCACTGTATTTTAGGAGAGGCAATATTATAAAAAATAAATAAATAAATAAAATTCTGGAGTTTCACTAACTCTTTTCTCAGCAAAGCTTCTTTCTTTCTTTTTCCAATTCAGCCCTCCTTTTTTTTTGTTGCTATTTCCCTCTCTCTTTTCTCAATAAACTTGAATGGTATATTTAAGATTTAATTAAAAAATAATTTGAAAACCAGAAATTTTTTTAAATAACAATAATCAAGCATCCAGAGAATTAATTAAAGTTATGCTTTCTTAATGTTTCATGGTAGAAATGATAGATATAAATGTGTTTAATTATAAATAAGATAATAAAATTGAATATTTATTTATTTTTTTATACTTTAAATTATTATTTCAGATAATTTTGAATTTTTTATATTAAAAATAAGTTTTAATATATCTTTAAAATAATGGTTGCGCAGCTGACGGAGCCGCCGTACTAAACTCCTAAAACACGCCATCTCTGTTCCCGAAGAGAGGTCCACACGCTTTCGTGACTGTGTGTTTGAGGCTTTTTAGGTATCGACACAGCGGATAAGTCAATACTACTGTGTTTTGTTACACTGAATGGCGTACGATGTCCTGACACGTCTTCCTAGAGACCCGCCAGCAAATTCCAAAACGCTCCTCATGCATGCCTTGCAGACTAGGAGGCCAAATCCTCACCGTTGAGCATCAAGCCAGTTTGATTGATCTTCTTAATTTGGTAGTTTTTTAAAAAGATTTATTTATAATATCAATATAATCTTAGAAAATTAATTAAAATACAAAAACAAATAAAATTTAAACGAAAATAGTTTATAATTATTGAAGAACTACGAGTATGCTCATTATGAAATTTTCAAGCCCCTTCCAAAACGAGTGATATTTACAAGCAATTCTTTTCGTGTGGTTATTACTAAAGTTAAGCCATTGATTTCTTTCGCAATTCTAATTTGACAAGGAAATAATTCGGTTCGGTTCACATTATTGATTGATTGCTTGGCAAAGAATTAGCCAGGTACTATGGCTCAATAAGAGTTAATTATAATTAGTAAAATAAATTGCTTAGTCTCTATAGTTTCAAAAATTATATATTTGACTCCTATGTTTATACCATCCATGACTTCATTTTTAAGGATGTTGTTTCCCAATTATATATTTTGTTATTCTTTTTAAATAAACAGAAAGAAAATAGATAAATCAAGAAGATTTGGCAAGAAAAAAATGATTTAAGAGGTGAAAATAATATTTAATTATTTTTTTGTTACATGGATATATTCGTAAATTTTAAGGATTAGGCTATAACTAATTGATGAATAAATTTTAATCACCTGTTCTTACCAAAAAAAAAAAAAGCTTTTATAAGTTTAATATTTATATTAAATAATACTATAAGGTTATTCATTCCCATCCCTAATCCCATCACATCCTTAACTTATCATATCGCTTTTAAAATTAAATCTATCAATCAGTACGCATAGCACATGCATTTTAGGTGGTTTAGGTTTTGTTCATGTGTGTTAAGCAGTAGTGGGCAGAGATGAGTGGTTGTTCTGTGGTTTTATCGTGTTTTTTTTTTTTTAAAAAAAAAATTGAACTTTTTTGACAATTAATTACATTAAAAATAAAATTTAAAAAATAAAAAAATAAATTTTTAATATAAAAAGACACTTAAAAACAACGCTCCAGCCAAAAATAAAAAGTAACGCTGCCAAATATCATGAACAGCAGTGAATTCAGTCGTCTCCACCAGAAGAGGGAGAATCTACTGTCCAATCAGGGCATATTGGTTGGAGTGTCATCTCAGAATGAAGAGGACAAGGTAACTTTATAGGCATGGTAGGAGCATTTGATCACACAATCATAGGCAACAATGCTGCTGAAATCATTCCATTGACATAACACAATCGACAGCGTAATTGTCCTGCAAATAAAACGGTGGATGCTTTTTTTCTTTTTCTTTTTTCGCATTTCATAAATATTTTTGAAAAATTTGTAAAAAATACTTTTATTGTAAATTAATATTTTTAAATTATTTTGATATACTAGTATTAAAATTAATTATTTTAAAAATAAAAAATCATATTATTTTAAAAAATAACCATTACCGTACACTTAATTAAAAACTAGTTAAAAGAATTCAGCAACCTAAAAAAACAAAAAAAACATCTAAGAGATGTGATTGCATCGCATGCATTTGTAGTTGATGGATTCCACCATCTCTGTGGGTATATTGTGTCATTCAAAAGGAGAAAATGATTAGGCATCTGCTTGCATTCACAACGACACATGCTGCAACCACTCCAAACTCTTTTCTGAAAAATAATACCTTAATTTTAGGGAGGTTAATTTTAGATCAAGACAAAGATTAGAAGATCTAACGATGCAAGAAGGCTAATTGGTAGGTGGTTTCATCTATCTAACGATATGTCCCAACCTAATAATGCTTTTGTTATTAAAGTTAACAGGAGAGGAAAAGGAAGAAAATAGAAGTAGTCTGAAGAATTTTTGGGCCTGTGAAGAGGCACATGATCACTACATATCATATAAGAAATTGAAAGAATACACAACTATATGATGCTGATTACAAACTCATTTGTTTTTATATTTTAGAAATGTTTTAAATTAATATTTTCTTGATAGATAATCATGGCAATCGTCCCTCAAAGGGCGTTTGGTGCTCAGCCTTGATTCAAGAGCAGTTTCTTGCTGTAGCAAGAGAGTTGTTAGTCTCATTACAAGCAATCGAAATAGAGTTTAGAGGAGCATCTTCGTCTGTTTAATGATTGTGCATCCCTCAACCAATCAACATCTTGTATCATGCAAGAACTAATAGACACGTGGAAGTGAGGATAAAATAAAAAAGTGGCGGTGGTAAATATATTCATCAAAGGAGATGGTGGAACCAAGTTCAGGCTCCTTGTCCTCTACGGCCGGCCATTCTCTCTTCATGTCATTGCTAATACTGTTATTTGACCTAACTTCGAACTATAATTTTTATATTTAAGAGAATAATACTGCAAACATCTTCAACACATTACCGGAAGCAGATTGGTACTGCTAGTTGCTACAGGAAGATCATCATTCTATCGGGTTTAATTTAATTGCGATTTAATTACGAGAGAGTGAGCGTTAATCAGGATCACAACTTATCCACTGCTACACTTGACAATTAGTATCTAGTAGTGTTATTACAAGGCCCTTCACCTGCAAGTCCGTGATGTATTAAAAATAGATTACACATGCTAGCTAGCTGACCATTGTCTCTAGGACTACTGAGTCAGAAATAATGCAATCACATTGTAAAAGCACCAAGCCATTCAGCACTAGGATTGAATAACTCGAGCAATAAAGTACAACTTGCTTATCATGATTTTGTCACCCGGGCCGAATGCAAGTCAACTGGTTCAACAAATCGAGATCTTCGCCTCTTCTTACCCTCCGGCATGCACCTGCTAGTGCCACCATTCTTCCCAGGCCTCGGACCTCCCTTTCTTATTGGTGATTCAACTCTCTTTTTGGACATTTGAAATTGTCTTCCTTCCTGATCTTTTTTATGACCAAGGAGCCGAACATTGAAAGGATTGACAGCCGAGTAACAGAATGACTCCCCATTAGCTTGACTCCTTTCCAAATCAACTTCTCCATTGTTCACCTGAAATCAGAGAGTTCATGGTAATTCTTTCAGCTTTTGAAAGCAGTGATTGTATTTCACTCCAAATCACTCTACTATAGAATTGATTTCGTCCAGCGCAAGTTCAAATATAATAACAGAAATTTAAGGTGTCTTTTAAGAAAATATCCCAGAGGTTGTAGCCTACATATCGCAAGTTTGAGGCCTGAGAGCAATTGCATTGCATTCAATAGGGTACCTGCCTTTTATTTTAGAAGCTATTCTACTTTAATCTACTAAGATTGGTAGATTGAAATAATGAAAGAGAACAACCAGCTGAAGAAGCGCGGAGAAGGTTCGAGCCACATCATGCTTTTCTTGGCCCTTTACAACGTCAGTAAAAGCCATGACATTTTTTCTATCCACTTGAAGAGAGAGTTTGTCAACAATCCTTTCACCATAGGCATGAATGTCAAATGGCGGATGCGAGTCCTATTAGAAACAAAATTCACCTTCAATTCAAAACCAATAAAAAAATTGGGAACAACTAAAGAACAGCAAACAACATATACAAATAGTGGCTGTAGTTGCCAAAAGTGAAGTTCAGACAATATGAAGAGAGCAGAGAGATAGAAGTTACTTGTTCTTCCAAGTTTTGCTCAATTTTCTGTTTCCATGATGAAACCCGAGTAGCCAATTCAGTTTGCTTCTCAGTTTCAGCTATATTGGCAAGGAGAGCATCCTGTGTATATATATATATAAAAGAAGGGGGTGGGTAAGCTACAACTGCACTGGCTCACAGTCAATTCCAAAATTTCAGGGTCCAGGTTGATCCCTGCAATTCAAATTTCTAGGATTTCTAAAATCATTGATTCCAAAAACCATGCTTGCATGTCCTGTGAAACTCAAATGAAAAGAAAAACCAGCAAAGCATGCAAACAAACAGTGATGAAAGCAAGGTTTCAGAAATGGACAGAAAGTAAATGCAGAGGACGAAGCATGTGTTAAAAAACTGCAAAGAGGGCAGAACTTATTCAGCTTGCTCCTCAGGACAAAATCAGGAAGAAAAGAGTACATGTTCCAAAATATTAGGCAAGTTACCGAAAAAGTTTTGGTCATCAAACACTTAAGCCTGCAAAGAAATTCCACCCAAACCCTTAAAAAAAGTAAGTGAGTATAAGAGTGCATGTACTATTTCCATGGACTGGGTAAATTTAGTCAAAAAGCGATCGAAATATAAGCTTACAAGATGAGAGCGACATAGAACTTCTAGGCTTGCTTGAGAACTTTGATCTCCATGTCCAAAATCTTTATAGGTATCAAAGCAAGTAGCGCCATCATCATGCTGTGTAAATCAGTCAGTAAGCAACTGGATTGTTCCTTCTATACTACAGCAGATACAAATTAGAATAAAACACAAGCCTGCCAACCTTTTCACCTGGAGGGGGGGAATCTTCATCCTTGTATCCCGGAATCTCACCATCATGCTGCCCGAAATCAGGGAACCCAGTGTCATATGCATTGTCTTCATTGTCATTCCCAGAGGTACCAAAAGTATCAGGAATATTATGTCCTTCATTATTAAGGGATTTCCTCAGCTGCAATTGGAACATCGGGTATGGTATAACAATCACCAGAAATTAAGGTAAAGACAATATCAGAAAAGAAAAGATAAGAAAAACAATACCTTTTCATATAATGGAGTAGGTCGTGTGTTCCTATGTTTTCCAAGTTCGTTTTGCCGTGCTTCCCACATTTCTGTGAGATCCAGACTAACAGGACCACGCATACTTGCAGGTGGAAACAGAGCAGTTATAGATTCCTGCTTAGCAGATTTTTTCCCATTCATTCTGAAAGCTTTTACTGCTTGTTAAGGGAAATATATTATGAGTGCAAAGTAAACATACTACATGGAAAACAGAGAGGGGGGGGGGAATACAGAAACAAATTCTCTAATAACCTTTCTCAAAAGGTTTCACTTTTAAGTTCCCAGGTTCATGAGGATTCAATGGCTTCCAGGGATCATCATCATCATCATCCAAATCTTCTTCATTATCAGGTTCTGAATGTGTGTCTTCCATATCAAATCCATGATTGCTGTCAAAATTATCAAGGACAGTAGGATCACGCCCCATCTTATAATCATTAAATTGAAAACCACAACCAGCAACTGGTGGTTGCATGGGATTGGCATCCTGATTCTTTCCAATAGAAGGCTTATGAGCAGTCCCCCCAGAACATCTTGTTGGGGATTGAAAGGTCTTGCGTGTTGAGCTGCCCTTGTAAGAACCATATTGTGCCTTTCTAGTATCATCTGCTTTCAAAAAATCATTTACAGCTATGGCATCACACGGGTTTAAGAGAATAAAGTCTTGGTAAAGATCATTGCTGGCTAACTGCAACCATGTAGAAAAAATAAGTAATTTAGATGGGGTCAGTAACAGAAAGATTGATACATTAAAATGTGGAAGTACATGTAATACCAGATATGACTCTAATTCCCCGCCATGACCACTGGTGTCTAAGCAATCACCTTCAAGAACAATAAGATTTGCTGGTGGTTTCACAAAGTGATAGAAAGAAGCATCATTGCTGGTTGAAGCATCTAAGTAATTCCTTGGTTCGACTGCAGTAAATGGATTTCTTTCAGCCAAGAGTTCCATTATAACTTCATCAAATAGAAGGTAGAGTTAGGCCTACCTGGGACATCATCTGAGACCCAAAATTGATCATTATCTTCATCAGAAACTGCTTGGGAACCACTTCGTTCAGGCTGGATTGAAGCACCCTCTGATTGCTCCTGCTGCCTGTTTCAAAAATTTATAAAACCAATCTGAACGCCATTTCATTTGGGCTTCAAGGCTACTCATTATAAAGTGTTCCATTGCTTTCTTGTGAGAATGTAAGTTTTTATTTGGGTATAGATGATGTCTCTTTTTTATTCATGATATTGACCTTGTTTATAATCCATAGTCGAGCTTTCATGGGTTGGTTTGGTTTGAGAATTTATTGGGAAGAGTATATTAAATCACCTCTAATTTGTGAATTTCTAATGATCACTGTGTTCCACAACAATTGATATTTCCCGGACAAAATGATCAGTGTTCTGTAATTGACTGTTCCAAATCTATTTATAAAATTCAAGGAAATCAACTGAATACACAGTACATCCTAGCAATTCTTTATTAAAAGTTAGCAACATATAGTTGCACAAACTGAACTTGAATATCCCAGCTCGATTAAGAAGATGACAGTTGAATACATCACCTGTCATGTCTTAACCAGTAGCCCCGTTATCTATGTCCATTTCAAGCAGTGGAAAATCACTCAAAAAAGAAATTTGAATTTGGCAACTATACATATCATACACAAACTCTCCTTGAACTTGTAACAGCTATCAATCACAGCAACAAAATTATGAAATACTTATCCTGAAAAATGTAGGTTTCAAAGCGACAAAACCACCAAATTTTATATTTAAACTGCATTACAATTTAAAAACCAAACAACAATCACCTTTAGCTATCAAACAAACTCACAAAAAATGTAATTTGCACACAAATTCTTAAAAGAAATCAATTTTGCATCGAAAAGGAACTTGACAAACAATCAAAACCCAACAAAATAGGCATAAAAGGTACCTTTTTTGAGAAAGGAAATCCAAAGCATGCAAAACCAAGTTATATAGATACTCAACCTTCCTGCTATAAACTTGAACCGAACCTTGAAGCAATAAAGCAGCTACATTTGCCACAGAAAGAAAAGCCTATTAAAATCCCTCAACAACAGAACCCTAGAAACACAAATAATCTAAATAAAAATCCCAAACCTTTGAGCAATAAAGCAACTGCACTGTGCAAGAAAATGAAAAATAAGACAATTAATTTCTATAAAACCCTAACCTTCAGCGAAATTGACGTTACTATCCTCTTCGTTTCCAGCAATTTCACCAGAACAAATTTTTAACAAGTAATCTTCGAGCTTTTTTGAAAGGTCGACTTCCCAATTGGCTTCTAAATCACGCTCTGCTTGTACAGTGTGGTACTTGCTTGGTTCTTCTTTGTTGCTGCTAATCATTGTTTTAGAATAATTATATAAGAGTTCATTTGGGGGGCTTTTGGAGCACTAAGGTTTTTGGAATTTGAAGAAAGGCACAAGTGGGGAAGGTTGGGAAATTCAAGGGTGTTTGGCTGCCTGGAAAATTAGAGAGAAAGTGTGAGAAAATCAAAAGCGTTTTTGTGAGTTCAAAATTTTCGGTGCCTTCTTTTCCCGCTTGTCTTTGTTTCCGATTTTTTCTTTTTCGGCTTTTCAGTTGTCTTTACTGGGTAACATTTGGTTACAAGAAAATAGTGAAGAACATCTATTGAACGAAGACTCAGTAATATAATAGAAAATAAATCAAAATAAATTATAAAATTTAATTTTTAATAAATTTAATGTGATTAAAAAAATTAATTTAAAATAAAACTTAAAAAAATAATTTGAATAATTATAAGTTAACCTGACAAACACATGACTTAGGTAATGATATCAAAAAAATCAAAAAATAAATTATAAAGTTTATTTCTCGATTAACTCAACATTAAAATGATGAAATTAAAAAAAATTAAACAAATCTCATAAAAATAAAATATAAAAAATTATAAAATTCAATTCTTAATAAATTTAATATTAAAAAATATAAACAAATTAGAAGAAAAAAAATAGAAAAAGAAGAATATCATTATTTCAATGAATAATATAATGTTATGGTATAGATCGTACATATGAGATAACCTTATAAAAAATAAATTATAAAATTTAATTTTTAATAAATTTAATATTAAAAAATAAAAAAATAAAAAAGAAGCATATCATTATTTCAATGAATAATGTAATGTTATGGTATAGACTGTGAGCATGGGATGACCCCGTACAAAATAAATTATAAAATTTAACTTTTAATAAATTTATTATTAAAAAATAAAATTAAAATTAAAAAAATATAAAATTAGAAGAAAAAAGAAAGAAAGAAGAAGAATAACATTATTCTAGAAGAATATATATATATATATATATATATATATATTGATAAATATGTTGTGCATAAAATCCATTAAATATTTTTGTAACTTTAAAACTCCATATAAATTCATTTTTGCTAAACATGTTAATGGTAGGCGGGAGTTGAACATGTGGATTGCTTGGAGTGAAGATTTTGTTTCAGATAGATGCAAAAATAATTTGATAGATTATTTGAATAAAAGATTTCTTTTGACAAAATCTCTAGTTGTGCCTTTCAATCTTACATGTTTTAATAAACGAAATAAATGGATCCCTCGCAGTCCTAAAACTGGGGAGCATAAAAGCCGTTATAGCTTCATGGAAACCCCGAGGGCTGCAGCCTGCAGATCAGCTGCAATAATTTTTTAAATACATTGAGATTATTAATTCAAATACATTTTCAAATATATAAATAGAGCTAGGAGGGAGTTCTGCACGCCTGAACCTCTAAAGAAAGAAAGCTTGGAAAGGGAGGATGACATGCCTACCATCTTTCTTTTCTTGAACGCATCTTCTGCTCAATTTATGCATACAAGAAATTGTATCACAAGACGCGTCATCTTCATCAGCTGTATCAACTTTTCTGCCACTTTCAGTCCCTCGAAAATCAATGCTGAGTTTTTCAGAGTTGAAAGCCTAAATTCTAACTTGTTTGGACATGAAAAAACCATAAAAATATTATAGAAATCTCAATTATCTCATTTGCAATTCTAGAAAAGCTCTAATTACTCCAAATATGTAAATTTAAACCGAATTTAAAAACCTTTTGTGTTCTAATATATTTTTTTTAGCATAATTAAAAGGCAAAACCATCACCAATAAAATCTCTTCTCCAGGATGAATTTATTAATGGGTTTTTCTGGCTAGAATATAGCCAATAAAATTCTATCGCTTCTCTTTCTTCTTTTAATGACTTTCTTTTTCATATCGGAACATTGAAATATAATAGTAATAAAATTTGAGAACTGAAACGTAAAAATATAAAACTACGAAGACCAAATAATGACAAAAAAAATCAAAGAATTAAGGGATGAAAGTGTATTTTTCTGCAAAACATAAAATAAAATAAAATAAAATAAAATAGATAATGCTCTTAAGTGAAACTCATCCTTTTCTATTATAAAGAAGTAATACTAATTGCATCCTAATGGCAATAGGAATACTAATATAGAGAGGAGAAAATTAAGGAAAAATATTTTATTTTCTGCAAACATTTTTTTTAAAATATTTTTCAAAAATAAACCTGAAAACATGTTTTTTTTTTTATATATAAAATATGGTAATAATGATCATAATAATAATGGAGGGATGAAGATGAAAGTGATAATAAAATAAAAATACTAGTTAAAATATTTAGATAATATTATAAATGAGATACATTTCATAAAAGTTAAAAATATTTTTTAATACATAAATTAATTTTAATAATTAAATATACAATGTTTTTCATTAATTAGTTTTTTTTTAAAAATATTTTAGAGAAGACAAAAACATTAAAACATTTTTTGAAAAATATTTTTCAAAAATAAACACAAACATATTTTTTATAAAATATTTTACATGAAACGAAACAAACACTTTAGAATATAAAAAGTACATTTTCTTATAACTTGATCCACGCAACAGCACAATATTCTAGTTCATCTCACACTTCCCATGTATTTTAGTAAGTTTTTTTTTTTTCTTCAACAATTGGTGTACCTATCCAATTCCTAATCTATCTTCTCTTTACCTTTTTACACGCTAGGGGTGTTTAAAATGATAATGGTGGTTATTTTTTAAAATGTTTTTACTTAAAAATATATTAAAATAATATATTTTATATTATTTAAAAATTATTATTAACATTAATATATCTAAACATTTCAAAAACATGAAAGATGAATTTCCATAATTTTAACATCAGTGTTTGGGTCGGTTCCCAGGCAGCGCCTCCAACTCAAAAGATCAAATTCTGCTCTTCGGAATTTTACTCCAAGGCTTTTAAAGCTTAGCTCTCTGTAATTCCAACTTGGCAATAGTGCCCAAGTGAACTTCATCAGGGCCATCTGCAATTCTCAGTGTTCTTGCAGTTGCCCAAAGATGGGCTAAAACTGTGTCAGATGATAAGCCAGCAGCGCCATGCACTTGCATTGCCATGTCAAGAACCATGAGTGCCATATTTGGAGCTGCTACCTGCTCCACGTTATAGCAAACCATTTCTCTTATTCATGTCTTGGATATTTAATGTGAAGAGAACAACACTAAGTTGCCCTTCAAATTGGAAGGCAATAATTACCTTGGCCATCGCAATGGTACCACGGGCTTTTTTGTTTCCAAGCCGATCAAGCCGATCAGCTGCCTCAAGAACCAATAGTCTGGCCTTCTCAAGCTCTATTCGACACTGCATGAGACAGTATATTACACATCAGAATTTAGACAGAACTGCTAGACAGATAGTTTTCGATGAAAGGAGCTTAAAAGGCACGCAACATGTGCAGTATATCCCAGATCTATGTTTTCAATTCAATACCTCAGGGGATGGATGGAGTTCCCTTTCTTTAGATTGAATGATCAGTTTCTTATTTTCTTCAAGTTATTAGGATCATTTATTTTTTTTGGCAAAAAATGATATCGGACAAAATAGCATATGAAAAAATTACCTTGGCAACATCTGATCGAAATGCACCATGCTCTGCAATTAATTTTCCAAATGCTCTTCTGCTGAGAGCCCTTTGAACCATCATCTGCATGCCACGCTCAGCAGCACCTATCAATCTCATGCAGTGGTGCAATCTTCCAGGGCCCAGTCTCCCCTGCAAGAAATCAGGGATATACTGATACTGACACAGTAAAAGCCAGTGTGCTAGCAGTGTGAACACGCTGTTTTCTAAAAATAGACAGCACAGCTTTTAATCCTCACAGAGTTCTACACAAGCGTCTCCTGGTTTGTGTCTATTATAGAACTGGTTGCAAAACTAGAAGTAGATACTACTTTCAAATCCTGAGCACATGTCTTTGAAAGTTGACTCTATTAACAGTTTAAATCATACGCACAAGGTGCCTTGCAAATTAATTGAACTTCTACAATTAAACCAAATCTGAAAATCAATCAGTGTAAAATTCATGCAATCCATCGAGTTATGGGCACCAACTTACCTGCGCAATCTCAAATCCACGTCCTTCTCCAAGAAGAATGTTCTTTGCAGGAACACGTACATTATCAAATACAACTTCAGCATGGCCATGAGGTGCATCATCGAAGCCAAAGACCATGAGTGGCCTTTTTATGTGTACACCAGGAGTCTGAATGTCTACCAATACCATAGACTGTTGCTTGTGATTAGCAGCAGTGAAGTCTGTTTTTCCCTGCGGGTTATTCCAGTCCCCTTATTAACAAAATGGACGAGCAATTTGACAATCCCTAACCAGAAATACTGGAACTAACCATGACTATAAGAACTTTACACCTTGGATCCATTGCTCCACTTGTCCACCACTTCCTACCGTTAATGATGTAGGAATCCCCTTCTCTGTTCAATTACAGCATAAATAATTAGAGCTGAAGCTCCAAATCATTTGCATACATCACATAAATATCACACATAGTGATTAACCTTGCACTGAGCTTTAAACTTTTGTGCCCATCTAATTCAATTTAAATGGGCATCACCTGTTCAATATACACTACCTTCTAATGGAACACTCAATATTCGTTGCATCTGATGATGCAACTTGTGGTTCTGTCATTGCAAATCCAGAGCGGATCTTTCCTTGAAGTAATGGAACTAGCCATTCAAGTAGATGTTCTTTATTCCCATAGCGCAACAATACCTAAACAAAGAAGTATAATTGCTTAACGCAAGTACGCATCCAGAATGACAGTAAGCATGTAATGCAACAAGCATACACCTTGTTGTTAAAAGTTTGAATAGAAGGAAAGCAACAGAAGCTTGAACAGGAAGTTTTCTTGACAGTTCTGCCTGAATGCCGTCCATAGTTTGGTTTGGTGCAGGTTTGAAAAGCCTTTCAGATGCTCATTCTTTCACTTAATTACTAACTCTTAAGACATTGAATCTATGCAATATACTGCTCTCTATGGGGGAGACCAAGCCAAATCTGGGCCTGGCCTAAGGCAGGCCTGGTACATTTTTGTTATGCTTGAATCCAAACCAATTATTTATATCCAATTTCTAAGCCCAATCCTAGCCATGACAGGTTGGTTTAGGCTAATGTAAAGCATCTTACAACTATATTTATGAACCGTATAGACAACACCAAGCCTGAAGAGAAGTTAATGAAAAAACCCCGAAACATCTTGTATGAAACTTTAAGTTACTGTTTTAATTATTTTCCTAATTAATTTTGAATTTTAATTATTTATTCTTTAATTAGTAATTTACTATTTAAAAATCCTAATGCTAAATGACTTCTATCAATTAGTAAAATTTTAATTAAAAATTATTTTCTATAAAGGATTTTAAAATTAATATAAATAGGAATGTCTAGTTTATTTTGAGAAAAAGAATTATTCAGACTCTTTTAAAACACTAGAGTGTCTTCTCTAAATTTCTGTATAGATATAATTTCTGTATAACTTATATCTGTAACCTAAATGCTTGAAAACCCTAGCTTTTAATCAAGCTATACACCACCACGTCAATTGGTATTGGAACAGGTTAGCCTTTTTAATGGACAGAGGCGATGGCAACCGACTCTACAATGCAAGAGTGGAGGCCCTCTGGGGTGTTGTGCGTGTTCAGAAGCATAAACTAGATTATTTGGAACTAACATTTGATCGTTTGTAATAAACCATAGCAGATCTAACTTGGCTAATGGATAATGCAAATAGGGATCATGAAAAGGAGAGAAACTTGTCTAGAGACTTGCCTTGAGGTAGGCCAAATCTCAAACCTATTCCTGAAGATCCACTTAGACAACTAGTTGTCCATGTGGGGAGTGTTGGTGGAGACACATTTGACGGGGTTTGTAGGGCTTTAGTATTCCAAGACAGATCACCGCAACAAACACATGATTTTTGCATCAAGATAGAAAGAATTGTGTATTATGCTTTTATACCTTTGAAGGGAGAATCCAAAGCTATAGATTTTAAAGTACAGGGGAAGAATTTTCTTACAATAACCAGTTCAAAACTTAAAATACAAGCAGAGGTACAAGAAACTAGGCAGATTCATGCATTGACTGTGAAGGCATTAGTGGACAAACAAGCAAAAGAGGAGAAAACATTCCTGAAGCAATTAATCCTTTACTTGCTAATTTTAAGGAGATTTTACCTGATGAATTGTCATCTACATTGCCATCAATGAGAGACATTCAACATCAGATTGATTTGGTGGCAGGAGCTATCCTTTCAAATCTACCACATTATCAAATGAGTCTCAATGAGAGTGAGATATTAAAGGAGAAGGTAAAAGAGCTATTGAGAAATGGACAAATTCAGGAGAGTTTTAAGTGCTTGTGCAATTCCAACATGATTGACTCCAAGGAAGAATGGCTGTTGGCGAATATATGTGAACAATTGTGCCATCAACAAAATAATCATGGGATACAAGTTTTTGAGTCCTCGTTTAGATGACATGCTTGATCAATTACATAGGGTATCAATCTTTATGAAGATTGACTTTAGGAGTGATTATCATCATATTTAGATTCAGTTAGGTGATAAATGGAAGAAATCTTTCAAGATAAATGAGAAATTGTATGAGTGGTTGGTTATGCCTTATAGGTTGTCTGATGCACTGAGCACACTTTCATGAGGATGATGAATTAGGTTCTACATCCTTTTACAAATAAATACGTGATTGTTTATTTTGATGATATCTCAATTTATAATAGATCTAAAATTGATTATGTGGGACACTTAAGGAAGGTGTTTAAGGTGCTGCTGAAAAATAAATTATATGTGAATTTGAAGAAGTGTAGTTTTATGACTAGTATACTAAAGTTTTTAGGTTTTATTGTTAGTGCAGATGGCATATGTGTTGATGAGGAGAAGGTTTGGGCCATTAGAGATTGGCTACCCTCTAAAACAGTTAGTGAGATTCGTAATTTCCATGGGTTAGCTACTTTTTATTAGTGATTCATCTGAAATTTAAGTAATATTGTGGCACTCATTACTGAATGCATAAAGAAAGGAAAAGAGAATGAAAAGAGGTTTGCTTTAATCAAAGAAAAACTAAGCAATGCTCCAGTTTTGATACTTAAAAGATTTTGACAAACTGTTTGAGGTTGAATTTAATGCTGGTGGTGTTAGGATTGGTGGAGTTCTATCCTAAGAGAAAAGACCCGTGACATTTTTTAGTGAGAAGTTGAGTAATGCTAGAATAAAATAGTCCATTCTATGTTGTTTTTTGAACTCTTGAGAAGTGGGAGCATCATTTGATTGATAAGAAGTTTGCGTTGTATTCTCACCATGGGGTGCTGAAATTTTTACTTAATTAAAGGAGAATAAGTAATGACATGCATGCAAGGTGGGTCACTTACCTATAACGATTTTCAATCAAAATTGTATATAAGACTAGAGTTCAAAATACAGTTGCTGATACTTCGAGTCAAAGAGCAATCTTGTTGGTTACTCTGAAGAGAAAGATCACTAGACTTTACTTTTTTAAAAAATTGTACGAGCATAATGAGGATTTCAGTGAGGTGTGGAATAAGTGTAAGAATCTGCTCGTTGATGACTCACATTTATGATGGATTTCTAATGGAAGGTAATCAACTTTACATTCCTCGATCTTCATTGCGAGAGAAGGTAATTCAAGGTTTGCATGGAAAAGGTTTGGCTGGTCACTTGGGGTGATAGCAGACTGCTGATACAGTCATTGACAAATATTATTGGCTTCACTTAAAATGAGTTATTGTTAAATTTGTGCAAAAATACAGGTCTATATATACCTTTGCCTATTCCTAAAAACATATGGGAAGACTTGTCTAAAGATTTTGTGCTTGGATTACTGTGTACACAATAGGGGATGAAATCTTTATTTGTTGTAGTTGACAGGTTCTAACAAAATGACGCATTTTATTCCTTGCAAAAAAACAAATGACGCGTCTGCTATTGCTTGGCTATTTTTTTGAGAAGTGATTCGTTTAGATGGGGTGCTAAAGACCATCACTTCTAACAAAGATAGTAAGTTTCTTGGTCACTTTTGGCATGCATTGTGGAAATCTTATGGTTCTTCATTACAATTCAATAGTATAGCACATCCACAAAAAAGATGGGAAAATAAATTCGCTGAATCAGATTCTTGAAAACTTGATAAGGAGCATCGCAGAGACAAACTGAAACAGTGGAATGATGCCCTTGCACAAGCAGAACTTGTATACAACAGTGCAAGCCATAATGCCACGGGTAAATCATCATTCAAGATTTTGTATCTTCAGTGTTCTAAGCATGTGCTAGATTATGTGCCAGTTTAGAAGGGTGTTGGGTTTAGTATGGTTGCTGATAAGATAGTTATGGATGTGCAAGCTACTATGAAGGATGTGAAGCAGAAGTTGATGAAGACCAATACCAAATACAAAGAAGTTGATAGAAACCACTATGATAAAGTGTTTAAAGAAGATAAGGTAATGATGTTCCTTTGTAAAGAGAGATTTCCAGGAGGGTCATATGTTATCGATTTACATGATAATATGAGTATTTTCAGAACTTTTAATGTGTCAGACATTTATCCTTTCTAATTATTTTCCTTAAGTTATGAAGCTTTAAGTTACTATTTTAATTATTTTCCTAATTAATTCAGTATTTTAATTATTTGTCTTTAATTAATAGTTTACTATTTAGAAATCCTAATACTAAATAGATTCTATTAATTAGATAAATTTTAATTAGAAATTCTTTCCTATATAGGATTTCTAGACTAATATAAATTTGGATGTATAGTTTATTTTGAAAGGAAGACTGTTATTCAGACTTTTAATAAAACACTATAAAGTTTTCTTTAAATTTATCCACAACTTAGGTTTGTAACCTTAAACTTGAAAACCCTAACTTTTAACCACGCTATATGCATTGTCATAGGCTTATTAAAAAAATATATGTTTATGGAAAAGAGGGGATAATTTTTTTTAGGAGACTCACTACTTTAATTGTTCATCATCATCATCAACAACAAAAAGATGGTTGAAGAACTCGAGGTGATAAAAGGGATGATATTAGCCAAAAAATGGTTGAAGAACTGGGGTGATAAAGGAGGGGTATTAGCTTTGCAAGAAATTTTGATCCATTTTCCAACACAAATAAAACTAAAGGTCATTCATTCTCTCATCAAGAACACAAAAGATGACTTGCAGGAAATGATTTGTGAATAATCTCAGATCAGTAAACTTGGCCAAACACGAACAAAATTCTCAACACCATGAATATCACGCCACTTGCCCACACATATACCATCAAAACTTCAAACCTCTGTCCCCAAATCTATGGTGAGAGATTTCATATTACTGCAAGCATTATAGAACAACTTGAGAGAGAGAGAGATTACAAGAGAGAGAAATGAAAGGTGATGGTTGCTGGTGGCTGCCTATTTGGAAAAATGTCAAGCCTTGGCCCAATCCGATTGTTAATTGGGCCAAGCCACCAAGTCAAATATTCATTTATGAATATGATTTTAAAAACCAATTATTAATTGATCATGCCTTTAGGCTAAAACACACCTAATAACATATGGGTCTGAGATAACCTATTGAGCTACCCAAACCATGAACAAGTCTAATATGTATATATGCATGTATGTTTTTTATGTAACTCTAATTTAGAGATGGCAATTTCACTTCACCCATCACCTAACCCAATTGAGTTAAGTTTATACCTAGTTAAACCAAGGCCAAGCAGGTCAGGTGAAAACTGAACCTAGTTTAACTTGGATCAGATATCAAGTGAAGGTTCCATCTGCCCCATCACTTAACCTAATATCTTTAATATTTAGTATTTTTTTTTTGTCAATACATATATATAATCATTATAAACCCAATAAAGCAAATCTAATTATTCGATTTTTAATTTTTAACTAAATTTTACTAAGTAAGTTCTTTAAGTATATATAATTATTATATCAATACTATATTTTTTTTATTTTCTTTTAAAGTTGAAGTTTAATTTATAATTATAAATGTATGATAATTAATTAGTAATAATTATGAATATATTAGTATGTTAGTATCCCTTAGTATTATACAAAATATATTTCTATCAAATACTAAGTGATATATGATGTAAGTCATGTAGTTGATATACTCATTTTGAAATACATGATATAAATCAATTAAAAAATAATAATCACTTATTTCAATGTCATATGTGTGAATTCCAAATATAAAAGAGGTCTTGAATGATTCATATACATGATCATACAAGTTACTAATTGGTACACATTACTAGTGATATTTAATGGCACACCTCCATATTTTAAATCATATCTAATATTAAAATTTTAAATGTGACATGAAGAAAAAAATCATTCGATACATGAGATTATTTATTATGATGTGATATTGCAAGGTGCTATTAAAAATTCAAAGAGTTTTAATTTTTAAAGGCAAAAAAGTTGAATTGACCACAACACCGAAGGTATTCAATGGGAGGAAAAGACCTCACCTGATTAGACTTGATTGGGTACGGGTCAGAAGTTGATGATGGTTATAGATGTACTTGGGATGCATAAAAAATACACATGAAAAACTGGCCCCATCCCCACTATAATTATATTTCCTAGTTTTTGAGTTTGAGACAATATTTCAGAATTCATTGTAGAAGATAAGCATGCATGCTAATAAATTGTTCCCAGACCCTATAGAATCAGAAAATAAAATTTACCTCCATATTTCCTGTGTCAGGTGCGCCACAATTGAACACCTGTGGAGCCCAAATTGAACGCCCTATGATCTCACAGAGGTATGCATATTCAAGGTTTGAGAGACCCGCACCAAGGAACTGATCATGCTCACCATTAGAGATCATATGACCACTCCCATCAAATAGTAATTTTCTAGCTCTCTCAGCACTATCGAACTGCAAAAAAGTACATGTTTCTCATGATTCCAATCATTCTTTTGTAGAGTTAGAAAAGGTAATAAGACTAAAAAGAAACATGGAGCTCAAAAAGGCAGAAGCAGAAATACAGGTATCCATAAGTTCCACAATCCTTCTTTCTTTGCCAGCTCCTTTAACCTCTCTTCCTCTGGGTGCACTGTCCAACGTGAAGGGGACTGAGCAAGTTTATAGAACTCATTCTCCATGGGGTAAATATGATCTTCCACAAACTTGATTAACTTGTTCCTCAATGTTAGGACCCTTTTGCTAGGAACAAATCTCCCACTTGCATTCCCGTCACCAAATTGTTTCATGTAATCTCGTGCAATTAGATCTGGATAGTTAAGAGAATAACACACTAAATAATAGATTAGGTAAGATAATGATAATGTTGCAACTGAAAACCTACAATATCAATAGAGATATCACTAGCACGCCCTCAATCTACCCAATGTTTAACCATGTAGTATGATGGATCAAAAGTTGAATTATGCAACCCAAAGAAGAATAATGTTCTTAAATATAACTTTTATAGTTAAAATAACAAAAGGCCAAGAAAAATAAAAAAGACAAGCATCTACCTGATGCAGGGTGATCAGGAAGAACAGATTTTTTTGCAATATAAGCCCATGCAAAGTCTACAAGATCATTAGCTTGCTTTCCTGAATTTCGAGCACGCTCACCTCCTGAGGCATTGCCCTGCAGTATCATGGGGACAAAATACAATGTTAATTTATTGATATTTCAATTATAGAGCTTTTACCACAACCTAACATGAAGAATATCAAGTTTTGCCTTTGAACATTACCATAAGCCATCGACTGTATATCCCTGCAAAGATTGCTGCCCCACGAAACATAGCAAAGGCAACATAGAACTTCCACACAGAAGCAGGCCATGGTTTTCCCTAAATTGCAACATTTCCAGTCTAAGTCATCAAATAAACATATACCATGAGCATTGATAAAACAAGGCAAGAGCAAGTAGTGGGTAGCTTCATAGTAGCAGGAGGGTAAAAAAATGCAAGAATCAATAGTAACAAGCATTCATTGATACGGAACATTCAAAAATACCTGTCATTTCTCCTACTTCTAAGTACTAAAATTGCATCAAGGAAGTCAAGAGGACTCACTTATAAAGCATGTAGCATTGAAAATATAATCTCAAACCCTACAGGTTAGCTGCATTATCAGCCTTTTCAACTAATCATTAGATCTGTTTCTTAAACACCTACTTCACACATCTTGTAGTTACCTTGATTTCTTCCCAAAAGAAATAAAAATCCACAGAATGTGTATATGATGCTTTTAAAAGATAACTTCAAAAATAGGTTGAAGGTCAACAAATCTAGGGGAGAGAGTACAGACATGCGGGAAAGCCTGGAATCAATCCTGAACAGAATTCATGACCTAGATAGAAATAGAATTCAAAGCTGTCTGGCAATCTCCTTCAGTATACAAATTGCAAGCAGTAAAAGTGCATTTCAAAAGTCATAAAAAGAAATCACACGCACAGATCTTGTCACAGAATGCATCATTTGTAAAATCTACTAGACAGAAATGCTCAGTTTAGTTGCATTAACCACAAATAAATTCATATTTTCTTTCAATCAAATATACTCACATCTTTTTGAATCAACAACTAGATTCAATTTTCAAGACCCACATAGAAAACATGTCCATATAGTTTAATTTACTCACAAAGAATCATATTTGAACAATGTGGAAGGAAAACATTATGAAATAAAAGTTTCACAATGGATCTTACTGATGCAGAGCAGTATTCTGCCAAAAATTCTGCCTGTGTAGGAATTCCTTCTGGAATTCCAGTAAGTTCAAAACCTTTACCCACTCGTTGATTTTCAAGGTTAATATCAACATTGTAAGCCTGCCAAAAAAGATGCATACAATCAACTTAAAATTTTTGCTTAAAAGCTAAAGGAAAAATAATTATCCTCTATATTTTAGAGACCATATCCAGAAAGAAAAACTGCCATCTGCACCGCAAGGTTAAAAAAAACATGGTAAAATATTCTTTCCATTAAAAAAAATCAAATTTGAAATTGGGGTCAATACCAAACAGCTGTACGAAACATCAGTCATCTGGTTTCCCAGCGTGGATAATTCCCAGTCAAGAATACCAATTATTCGATCCTGCACATTAGAAGTCTCATTAGATTCCTGATACTATTTAAAACATTCAGATCTCAAAATATGATCATCTAAAGCATTAATTTTGCTGCATTTTTAATCTCAATACCATGTTATAGTGCAGTCAGATTCTTTAATCAAATATTCAACTAACTTGCTGATATATATATATATATATATATATATAAAAGCATTTGCAGCAACATGCCTCGTTGGGATGAAATACAACGTTATCTATGCGAAAGTCTCCATGAACAATTCCTCGTGATGCTCTTGAGGAATCTTCACTAGGAATATGTTGCAGCAACCATTGAGCCAGCTCCAACATCTTTGGATTACTTGGATACCTGCTATCACATGTTGATGCAATATATTGTTTGGTCCATCTCTCTACCTGAAGAGGCACCAAATAAATAAATAAAATCATAAGCACCGTCATTGTGTGGAAAGGAAACAGTTAAACTGTCCTTCGAACACCCCACTCCCATTCAAAACACCACATTAACACAATTTATGGTGCTGGGCACCAGTAGGTATATTAAACAAAGGCAACAAGCTTGCAATCTTGACAGAAAAATTCACCACCTGTCTTTTACAATAGTGGTCTCGACGTCCATATATTCCTAAACCAATAGCATCCACATCAACAGAATGTAAAGCAGCCAAAATTTTAGCAGTTTCTCTATAAATTGCCCCTCTCCTCTCTGGTGCCAAACCCTGAATCAAGACATGATGACCCGTGATCACAACTTTTAAGTCTTAACCCCTCAAGCTCATATTACAATTACTCAACGAAATTGAAATTCAAAAAAGAAAAAGATACCGGAAGCTTAGGATCTATGAAAATGCGTCCTTCCAAATACTCCATTACATAAAAATCAGTTCCAATCACACTCGCATCCCTACACAAACAAAACACTTTGGGCACTGGAACTTTTGTATTTTCTCCCAGCGCCCGAAGAACCTGTCACATATAAAAAACAGAGCAAACAAAATTCACTTTCCCTTCAATTTTTTTCTCAGTAACCAAACAGAATCAAACTCATAAATTTCCATTCAATCAAAATCAACAGAAAAGTAGTTACCTGGTATTCTCTATCAACAGCATGAGCAGACTGAAGCAATTTACCAGGCGGTTTCTTCCTCAAAACGTAGCGTTTCACAAAACCTCCATTTTCCACTTCCAATAAAAACGTAGGATTCGATTGTCCATGTCCAAACTAGAATCTCACACACAAAATCATAAAAGAAAAAAACAACGATTGGTAAAAGTTGAGTAGTAGTGTACTAACCTGTTTGACAGTGAAAGATGAAGGTGCAGAAGAAGGGAAGCCAGGGACATGGACAGAGGCATAGCGAAGCAAGGAGTCGTAATCGAATTGGTGAGCTACTTGAACTTGTCTTAACAGAGCAGACGTATGAGTCGCCATTTTTATGCAAGGTGTTGAATTTCTTCCGAAAAGGGAAGAAGATGAGAACTGCTTGTAATTTATTTTGTAAGGCTGTTCGCGTCTTCGAGAATGACGTTATCATTTTCATAGTTACAGTAACCTGTCCTTTTATGCCTACGTGTAATGTAATTACTTTAATAGCTAGAAGACTGTGCTCCTTTGACAGTACGATAAAAAAAAGTAAGAAAAAAAATGTTAAGTCGATACAAGCATTTTAAAATAACAAAAAAAAATCATTTTTCAACGTAAAAACCAATGTTACGATGAAATAAAAATAAATAAATAATAATGTCACCAAGTGCACACTCACTAATTTATAATTTTAGTCATTAATTAGAAATAAAAAATTAAAAAAATTTAAAAACTAATTTTTAACTATTCTAAAAGATTAAATTTTTAAAAAATCAAACATCTAGAATAAAAAAAACAATTGTAAGAAGAAAAGCTTATTCTTACCTTATTCTGTCATGTTCACTAATTAGCTTATTAGATCAGAAATGTAAACTTTAAAAAAAAATTACTTAAATTACAAACTAACTACGTAAAAAAAATAAAAATAAAGAAATTCATGTATATAGTTAACTAAAAATAGAAATTCATAAATTTTTTAATATAAATTTCTAAGCAAAATAATTCAAGATATTATAAATAAACCCGATAACATGAGAGTTGGATTTAATTGAACAAAATAATACACTTAAAGGAAAGGGAGTCTAAGTGCAAATAAGAGAAATTATAAAGTATAATTACTCCTCTTCTCACCAAAAATCTGCATCAACCATAGGGAAAGAAAATAAGAAATTTTTGTATCCATTCTTGCAAATCAAGAGAGAAACACCAAATTTCAAGAACCCATCTAATATTAAGAGTTTATAGATAAGATAAGCATTTAGGGGAAAGGAATTAACAAGAAAAATTTGAATAAAAAAGAGAGGGGAGTGTTGACTATCCAAGTAGGGGTATAAGGTATTTTTGAAGGTGTCGTCTTAGAAATGCATTATTTGATTTGGAGTAAAAGGAAAATTAACTTTGAGATATATTAGCTCTTTTGAGATTAAGAAAAGAATAGGACTAGTTGCCTATCGATTAGAGTTACCTGTATATTAGGACAAGATTCGCAATGCATGCCATGTGTCATTGTTGTGGAAGGCCAAGATAGACCCCTTATGATTATTGCTACAAGTTCCTATGAAGATAAAAGGGAATCTAACCATGGAAGCCAAGCCCATCAAGATTTTAAATCGAGATGAGAAGGTGTTGAGGAATAAAAGAGTTCTCCTAACGAGAGTATTATGGAGAAACTCTCAAATAGAAGAAAAAACATGGGAAAGAATTCGAGATGAAGTAGAAGTTCCCACATTTATTCTTCAATATAGGTATGCAATTTGAATTTTGATGATGAAATTTCTATTAAAAGGGGAGAATGTAAACCCTAGAAAAAACATAAAGGGTGCTTATATTGCAAACTAACTACATGAAGAATAAAAATGAAGAAATTCATGAATATGGTTAAATAAAAATAGAAATTCATTTTTTTTTAATATAAATTTCCAAGCAAAATAATTCAAGACATTATAAATAAACTCGGTAATGTCGAGGGTTGGATTTAATTAAAAAAATAATACATTTAAAGGAACTAGGGTCTAAGTGCAAATAAAAAAAATTATAGAGTATAAATACTCCTCTCCTCACAAAAAATTTGTAGCAACCATAAGAAAAGAAAAGGAGTTTTTGTATCCATTCTTGCAAATCAAGAGAGAAACATCAAATTTCAAGAACCCATCTAATATTAAGAGTTTATGGGTAGAATAAATACTCTAGGGGTGATTAACACTTAAGAGTGTATTTTTATCAAGGTTTTATATTATCATTTTGCACTTGAAGTATCAGAAACTCCTTAACTAAAGCATGTTTTATAATAACATATCTAATAACATAAGATATCTTTAATGTATGATAAATGTTCATTTTAAGTGTTGGCCTATCACATGAATGAAAGGATTGATTGATTAGTTTAAGTATTTAAATTGAAAGGATAAAGAGATGATTAAACTTAGAAAAGAGATGTTGATGTAGTGCAAATTGGATAACTGTTTGGTAGTTGGGTCATACCTGTAGCTGTTTATCTCAAATATAGGTCTACTTTATATAGATAAAAAGGTAAGACATAGGCCTACAACTTTTATAAGAGTCCAAGATTTAAAAAGGCTGTTTTTAAGTCCAAATTATAACAACAACAAAGAAATCTAAATTTGTCCTATGGCCTAGATACTTTTCAATGTTCAGCCCATATCTTAAGTTTTAGAAAACCAAATGACCTTAATTTTTTTTCCTGGAAAGCTAAGATAATTTTCTAAAACTTTCATGTAGAGGTCTGTGACACGACAAGATTAATGTCTTCTCCCAAGTGCAGGAGTGTCGAAGTAATAAATAAATCAGCAAGACCGGGGTCGAACCATAGGGAGATTATTGTACAAATTATAAATAACAAGAATACAACAACAACAACAACAACAACAACAACAATAATAAAGAAGAAAAAGAAGAAGAGAACTTTAAGATGACATATTAAAGTAAGGATTAACAATGATAATAACAAATGTCAAGGTTAAAAGTTCCACTAATGGTATGTCAAACAAGTATAGTATAAACTCTTATTGTTCAATTGGAAACCACATATAAAGGAGGTTCCAATCAGATTATAAATTGTTAACATGATTACATTAGTCATCTTATTCAATTAATGCTAATACTTGTAAATCTCGTCAAGCATCTATGATTATAACTTATATTAACAACAAATCAAGTTCCTTTCATAGCTCAGGTGTCGGTTATACCATACAGCATGGGCTATGAAAAGTGCCAAGCATTTGTTGTACCAATTGTTATACAATATAAATAAAGATTAGTCATTTAACAAGCAAAGTATTAAAGGGTGAACAAGATAACAAATATAAAACATGTTAGTATCAAACATTAAAGTCCATATTAAGTTTATACCATACTTATTCTTACACTATTAGTGTAACCTTTTCACCTTGACATAATTAACTTAGTTAGACATAATGAGAGAAAAAAAATAGATAAACAAAATAAGAACATAAATAAGATAAAAGTTAACTAAGTAAAGGAAAAGAAATGAAAGGCATAAACTCGAAATTAATGAAAACAAAGCATAAACATTACAAAGAATACAAAGAGAGAAAACAAGAGCATGATCTTGATCTAGACACCAAGATGCCTAAATGGATGGCAAATGCCTCCTTTTATAGGCCAAAATTGGAAACTATTGATTTGATGACTAATTGATGAGTAGATGGCCAACCCTTGACTTGGTGACAATCCTTATCTTCGCTTGTCTGCCCAAAACTTCATTCATAACGTTAAAATTAGAGCCACTTGAAAACATAAAAGTTCTAGGAAATTGTCTCAGCTTTCTTGTGTAAAACATTCAGCTCATTTCACCTTCTAGAACTCCAGATATGGTCAAAATACTGAACAGTGCTCGGGTTGGAGGACAAATTCGGGCTTCTTTGTTGTTGCAACAATTTGGACTTGAAAATGACCTTTTTAGATCTGGGGCTCCATATAAAAGTTGTAGCTTATGTCTTACCTTTCTATTCATATAAAGTAGACCTAAATCTGAGATCTATAGCTCCAGATATGACCCAATTACCGAACAGTGTTCCGGTTTGGATTGCACTGACATCTCTTTTCGAAGTTTGATCATCTCTTTGCTTTTGCAATTGAAGTTTTTAAAGTCATCAATCAATCTTTTCATTTATGTGATAAGCCTGCATTTAAATGGACATTTACCACAAATTAAAGGTATTTTATATTATTAGATAGATTATTATAAAATGTACTTTAGTTAAGAAGTTATTGGTACTTCAAGTGCAAAATGATGATATAAAACCACGATAAAAATGCACTTTTAAGTACTAATTAGTCTGATTCAAATTATTACGTTATCAATGACATTTTATTTAGACAAGAATATAAGAATTGTCACCAAGTTAAGATGTGGCCATCCACTCATCAATTAGTTATCAAATCAATAGTTTTCAATTTTAACCTATAAAATGAGGCATTTGTCATGCATTTAGACATCTTGATTTTTAGATCAAGATCATGCTCTTGCTTTCTCTCTTTGTATTTTTGTAATGCTTAAGTTTTGCTTTCATTAATATTTTGTTTATGCCTTATCTTGTTTACTTAGTTAATTTTTATTTTATTTATGTTCTTATCTTGTTTATTTATGTTTCTCTTTTTAATTATATTTAGTTTATTTTATTATATTTTATTCATGTTTATTTAAGTTTATTATATTGAGATGAAAAGGTTACACTAATGGTGTAAAAATAAGTATAGTGTAAACTTAACATGAACTTTTATATGTGATACTAACATGTTTTGTATTTGTTATCTTGTTTACTTTTTAATACTTTGCTTGTTAAATGGTTAATCTAGATTTATGTTATTTAACACTTGGTACAACTAATACTTGATACTTTTATAACACAAACCGTATGGTATAACCAACACCTGTGCTATGAAAGGAACTTAATTTGTTGTTAACATAAGTTATAATCATGAATATTTAACAACATTTACAAGTATTAGCATTATTTGAATAAGATAACTAATATATTTATGTTAGCAATTTATAACCCAATTGAAACCTCCTTTATGTGTGGTTTTTATTTGAGTAATAAGATTTATACTATATTTGTTTGAAATACCATTAGTGGATCCTCTAACCTTGATATTTGTTGTTATCATTGTTTAATTCTTAAATTGATTTTTCATCTCAAAGTTCTCATCAACTTTTTCTTATTTTTCTGTAATAATAATAATAATAATACTATTACTACTACTACTACTACTATTACTACTATTACCATTATTATTATTACTACTACTATTACTACTACTACTACTACTACTACTACTACTACTACTACTATTACTACTATTATCATTATTAGTGTTACTATTATTATTATTATTGTTGTTGTTGTATTGATGTATTTATAATTTATACAAATTAACCTCCTTGTGGTTCAACCCCGGTTTTGTCGAGTTATTTATTACTTCGACACTTTTGCACTTGGAAAAAGATATCAATATTTTAGTCGTATCAAGGGGTAAGGAATTAACAAGAAAAATTTGAACAAAATAGGAAGGGAAGCCTCAACTATCCATAGGAAAAAGGAGTAAAAAATCTTTGTCTGGTTGAAAATCAAAACCTTGATTCTAACCGGGTAAGATGTTCTAATAATAGTCCTATAATTCATTTCAAATTCGATAATAAATTGATGTTTTGATGTTGAATTAGAGATTATGGTTCTTAGACTTGAATTAAGCAAAATGTAATAGATGTTAAAATTAAGTTAATTTATGTGTTGTATATGATGGAGGACATGAAATCATGATGATTTACCTAGAAAATATAGTTTGTAAATGTTAAGTGTGAATGAAAGAGGTGACAAATGTAGATAGGCTTATCTCCCTACTTTCGATGAGATTTTGGGTAGAAGGAAGAAGGAATTAAGAACTGGTTCCTTCATAGAAATTATAGTTTTGGATATTGACTAAAAAAATTTAGTTTCACTCAATTTAGAGCTATAAAACTCTAGGTATGGGTCACTAACCGAGACTAGGTCAAAACAAACCCTGTAGGGCAGTAGGACTGATTAAGTGATGAGCAATTTTGACTACCTTAGGTATAGAATTGGGTTCTCCTTCCTTAGAAAACTCGTAGCCTCATGTCTTAGCTTTCCAACGAGACCAAACTTACTTGAAATGGAGTTATAAAACTCCAAATATAGTTAAAAAAAACTTAGAAGAGGTCAGATTGTAATGGTTGGATAATAACAGTCTAATGTCTAGATAATAACAGTCCAATGTCTAAACAGTAACGATTCAATAGAATAACAATTCAAGACAGTAACAATTAGACAGTGACAGTCCAATGTCTAGACAGTAATGATTTAAGACAGTATCCATTGGACAGTAACAATCCAATGTCTAGATAATAACAATTGGACAATAGCAGTTCGAGATTTAAATAGTAACAATTCAAATATAAAAAAAGAAAAGATAACTATGGTTGAATAAAGAACGATAATATTAATAAGTGTAATGAGAAAAACATAAAATATAAAAAAAATAATTAAAAGAAAGACTTATTAGCTATCGATATGGTTATTATAAAACATATCCTTAAATGAGAAAAATTTATGAGATAAACATGTGATTCATAAAAAGGATCACAAGCATAGTGTAGCAGTTGATTAATACTTAAAAAAGCATTTTTATCAAGATTTTATATCATTATTTTGCACTTGAAGTATCAATAACTTCTTAATTAAAACATGTTTTATGATAACATATCTAATAATATAATATACCTTTAATTTGTTGTAAATGTTCATCCTAAATGTAAGCCTATCATATAAATAAAAGGATTGATTGATGAGTTTAAGTATTGAAATTGAAAGGATAAAGAGATGACCAAACATAGAAAAAAGATGTTGGTGTAGTCCAAATTGAAACATTATTTGGTAATTAGGTCATATCTAGAGCTGTAGATCTTAGATTTAAGTTTATTTTATATGGATGGAAAGATAAGACATAGGTCTATAACTTTCATGTGTGGTTTTAAATAGGTTGTTTTCAAGTCCAAATTATAGCAACAATAAAAAAGTTCAAATCTATTCTACAGCTCATATATTGTTCAGTGTTCAACCCATATCTTGAGTTTTAGAAGTCCAAATGACCTTAATTTATTTTTCTTGGAAAAATAACACAAATTGCTAGAACTTTCATGTGAGGTTTGGTTCAAATTATGATGTTATTAATGATGTTTTTTTTTTTAGGTAAAAGAATATAAGGATTGTCACCAAGTCAAAAGTTGGCCACCCATTTATCAATTAGTCATCAAATCAATAGTTTTCAATTTTAGCCTATAAAAGGAGGCATTTGCCATGCATTTAGGCTTCTTGGTTTCCAGATTAAGATCATGCTCTTGCTTTCTCTCTTTGTATTTTTGTAATGCTTAAGTTTTGCTTTCATTATATCTTGTTTGTGTCTTTCATTTCCTTTCCTTCACTTAGTTAACTTTTATCTTATTTATATTCTTATCTTGTTTATTTATGTTTTTTTCTTTTATTATGTTTAACTAAGTTTATTATATCAATGTGAAAAAGTTATACTAATGGTGTAAGAATAAGTATAGTGTAAACTCAATATGGATCTTAATGTTTGATTCTAACATGTTTTGTATTTGTTATCTTATTTACTTTTAATATTTTGCTTGCTAAATGAGTAGTAAATTTATATTGTATAACACTTGATATAACAAATATTTGGCACTTTCATAACCCAACTGTATGGTATAATCTACACTTGTGCTATAAAAGGAACTTGATTTGTTGTTAACATAAGTTGTAATTATGAATGCCAAATAATATTTACAAGTATTAGTATTATTTGAATAAGATAACTAATATAATCATGTTAACAATTTATAATACAATTCAAACCTTCTTTTTGTGTGGTTTCTAGTTGAATAATAAGAGTTTATACTATACTTGTTTGAAATACCATTAGTGGATCATCTAACCTTGACATTTGTTGTTATCATTGTTTAATTCTTATATTGATCTTCCATATTAAAGTTCTCATCAACTTTCTCTTCTTTTTTACTTCTTCTTCTTCTTCTTCTTCTTCTTTTATTACTACTACTATTATTACTATTACTACTACTACTACTACTATTATTATTATTATTGTTGTTGTTGTTGTTATTTATAATTTATAAAATTAACCTCCTTATGGTTCGACCCTAATCTTGTCAGGTTATTTATTACTTTGACATTTTGCACTTAGAAGAAGACATTAATCTTTTGATCATGTTAGTAGTAGCAGGGGAGCACAAGTAGGATTTCTATTACAAGGAAGTGAGATGTTCCTATACTTTCTAGTTAAATTCCATAATTTAATATGTTATTGATGTGAAATGTAAATTATAAAATGTTAGATATTATGTGAATGGAGGAAAGTTATGTCATGATGTTGATATTTTGGATGGTATTCTAAATATATGTGTATTATAGGTGAAAGGTTGTTGTGTGAATTGTTAAATGATGAAATTATTGCTGACAATGGAAATATGAGAAGTGTGATATAGGGAGTGGACTAACATACATTTAGTGTATGTTAGGATACCTGGGAAGGGGATCATTATGTTGTAACTAATATACATTTAGTATATGTTAGGATCTTAGATATAGGGATCAACATGTATTGGGGATTAATATGTATTAGCTACCATACATTTAATATATGTTAATATCCCGGGTGAAGGGATCACCATGTATTTGCTAGCATATATTTAATATATATTAGGATTCTAGAGAAAATGATCACCTTGCATCGACCTTTACAGGGTGATGATGATACTAGTGAAATTGGTATCGGTATTGGTAATGTGTTAAGTGAAAATAATCATGGTTGATCTTATAAAATCTTAAATAAAGGTTGATAATGGAAGAGGAAATGATTTTTAGTAGTTGAATAAGAAAGAGTTTCCAATAAAAACTAGAAAGGAAAAATGAATAAATATGAATGCATGTTTGCCTTTTTAAATTGTTGGATATTTGTGTTGTTATATTTATTATGATATTCATGTTTCGATAATATGTATTTTGTTTTAGGACCCTTACATGAATGATAGGAGTAGATCCTAACTTATGTTGATTTTTTGTAATTCTAGGTTCTATGGAATATACGTTTGTGTTGTAATATGACAACTTGTATATAACTTTATTTATATAATCAATTTTTAAAATTAAATAGATAATCTTAACTCTGAATTTCATATGAATATGTCTATGCATACATGTTTATCTCATTTATTTCTTTATAATAATATTTGTTGTTCAATGTATATTATAAATATTATGGTTGCGATGACAATAATGTTTGTGAGATTAAGACCCAAGATGATTGGGTTATGATTGAGTTATGAGATGTGAAATATTATAAGTGTAAATAGATTAAATATCAATAACTTGGGACCTCCCGATGTAGGGGAGACTGCTGAAATTTTAGTGAAAATTTAATATGAACACCTTACACACACACAAAAAAAATAATTTAAATTACCTTTTGTATCAATTAACATAAGATTATTACTTAATCCCGGATATAGGGATGTTACATTTTTGTATCAAAACCGAACTCATTGACTGTTTAATTGTGCCAATAGGGTTATTGGGTTTTCTAAGAAGGGTGGATTATAATATCCCACATCAATGGGTGGGGATTTAGTAGTTGACCTTATTAGGGGTGCTGATTATTAACTTGTTAAACGCGTTTTGGGATCATATGTGGTTATTAAAAACAAATCTATGAGGGTGGTAAGGCCTAAAATAGATAATATTTAGCAGGTTGGGTTGAACTATAACAATTGATATTAGAGAACTATGATATTTGATCCACGGATATTCCTTTTGCAAAAATTATATGGCCTAAAACTTAGATGTTGTTCATGCTCCAAGTAAGAGTTTGAATATGACACGACGAAAAGATTAATGTCTTCTCCCAAGTGTAGGAGTGTCGAAATAATAAATAACCCGGCAAGACCGGGGTCGAACCACAAGGCGGTTAATTGTACAAATTATAAATAACAATTATAAACAACAATAACAATAATAAAGAAGAAGAAGATGATGAGAACTTTGAGATGAAATATTAAAGTAAGGATTACCAAGGATAATAACAAATATCAAGGTTAGAGGTTTCACTAATGGTATGTTAAACAAGTATAGTATAAACTCTTATTGTTCAATTGGAATCCACACACAAAGGAGGTTCCAATCATATTATAGATTGTTAACATTATTACATTAGTCATTTTATTCAATTAATGCTAATACTTGTAAATCTCGTCAAGCATTCATGATTATAACTTATGTTAACAACAAATCAAATTCCTTTCATAGCTTAGGTGTCAGTTATACCATACATTATGAGCTATGAAAGTGCCAAGCATTTGTTGTACCAATTGTTATACAACATAAATCAAGATTAGTCATTTAACAAGCAAAGTATTAAAGAGTGAACAAGATAACAAATATAAAACATGTTAGTATCAAACATTAAAGTCCATATTAAGTTTATACCATACTTATTCTTACACCATTAGTGTAACCTTTTCACCTTGACATAATTAA